>BHDV01003011.1:309970-328224 GCA_005406045.1 Adoxophyes honmai | reverse complement strand
GATTCCCAGAACCGTCGGCCAAGTAACTGAATCTCTCTGCGAGATAGGAAGGGGACTTAGGGTTAAACAGGACATTAAAAAGCAATTAAAAGATGTGACTGACGGAAACTGATTAAGTATTATAATATTTACATGTTTAACTGTAGGTTGTATAACAACAATGTGGTAAAAGATAACTGCTTTATAATTATGAACATGACAGTCATGGTTAGTTATAGTAACATGGTTAAAGAAGTTGGAGCATCGCTGTGTCAAGTGTATCGAGTAAATCGAGTTATAAGGAGACTACATAGAGAAATAAATTACCACTTCAAAATTTCATGTTTATTTTCTAGGGTAAGTAGTTATCGGACTACCCTCGTATCTAGAACATCAACAAAACAAAATTCTATTATCTATATAGCACTTAAGCAAAGATGAACTTATTAGCGACTTTAGCGAAGTAAACAAAACACGCATTGGTTGCAACTAGCGCGCGAACAAGCTGGGGACAAAGTCGGATCTCCGATATCTCTGCAATCGGAAATGTCCGAAACCGAGATCGGACTAGCCTACTAGTCGGCTAGTCGGCTAGTCGGTCAAAGTGGTAGTCGGTACATCACTAATATTTTTAAATACGCATTCAATAATGTCGTTAGTGGGACTTGCTACAAAGTGTTTTTGGATTTTTACAAGTAACAAGGTCTTAAGTGGCACTTGCGACTAGTATTTACTGGATTCATACAAGCAACAATGTCGGATCTGGTAGTTCCGACAAATCAATATTAACCTTTCTCTGTTAAAAAGGCCACAACTGAATTTTCGCATATTTACAAATTTTATCCTGAGTATTCTTAATATTGAATTGAATAGAAATAACTTAAATAGTAATACTGGAAAGTTTCAAAAATATTCTCAATATAAGTAAAAAGATATAAGCAAAATATACTTTGAATCGCTCTCCTGTAAAGTTGCCGATTTGCAGATCCGACCTTTTTAATAGAGACAGGCGTTATAGTAATTTTCTGAGTTTAAGGTGTAGCTATGCACCTAGTAAAGTGATAAAAATGTAAGTAAATAAAAACAACGTTAAAAACTGGATAAAATATATTGTTGTTTTTATATCGACATTAGATACTTATATACTTGTCATTTATTTTGAACTTTTTAATTTAAACAGCGTAGTATTCATTTCCTCTACATTTAATATACTTAACCTAATGCTCGTAGCTTTTTGCTATCATATGCTAAAGATATTTTACTACCTCAAGAATCACAAAATTACTGAAATAATTATCAATAGACAGACATGAATAACAAATCGTGCAAATCTCAAATTTATAAAAAATATTGTGTGAATTTGCTTTCGTATCACAATGGAAAAAGTTACCTCCACCACGCGGGTACTAAATCTAAAATTTACTTACCAAGATAGATTCGTGAGTGATCCCTAAACAAGAAACATGTAAAAGTCCGCAGTGTACGTGGTCACGCAGTGTTAGGTAACGTTGAGTAAGATGCACCGGCGGCTGAGCAACTGGAGCGAGATTTGGGCAGAGTCAGGAAAGTTTTAGACACGACATTTATTATTAATTAGGTAGTGTACCTATTAAATATCACCTTACAGTACATTTAGTTTTTTTTTGTAGTGTTCTTGTTAATGGTTGTCACCCTACTTGCGAGACGTACGTAAAACAAGTCCTTGCTTAAAATAGAGACAAATACAGTTCTTAAATGGGATAGGCAGAACACAAGTCACATTAGTCAAAATCATCATGGGGCTGTCATGGTCAGGGTTGATTTTAAGCGAAAGGTATAATAGTGACAGGTTGCAAACGTGTTGCTTAAAGCATACCTAAACCTATTTTCTTAGTCATCCTAAAATAGATTATTTGAAGATGTCCGAAAGTCAAAAATAAAAAATCAAAGAAAAAAAATAACTGCACGGTTTGTGTAGGTAAATACATAATTAGATAATTATTTTAAGATTTTTTATTTTGCTTGGTTTAATTTTCTACTTCGAGTAATATAGGTATGTACCTATTACTCTGATTAATGCGGTATGTTATTGTATGCTTCCGTATTGTTTATACAAAGAAGCCACACACACTATTCACACAATCACAATACTAAAATACTAAACGAGTAAAAAATCAAACAAATTCGGAAAGACAAAGAGGAAGGACTTAGTCAACACAAAAATTCCAATGTGTAAGTTGGTATGATTTTAGGACCGTGTCTATCGTTTCTAAGGCCTGTGTAACGCGAGGCGGCGACTTTCATTAGCGCTGCGCGGGATTCGTTACCCGCGAGATATGTCGAGCGTCAATGTCGATCGGAGCCGTTAGAGTTCCGTACCCCAATCACTATGACTCGAGTGATGACTTAACAACACAGAATTTACCCCTTAATTTGTCGTATACACATATACATCATGCCTTTATTCCTAATTGGGGTAGGCAGAGCATACAAAACGCTACATAATATATTCAACGTTTCGTGGCTTCTTCTAACTTTTTTTGGGTTTTAAGTTGGCAGTTATAAGAGTGACAAGTTGCTAGCCTGTCGCCTAAAATATACCTTACCCTATTTCCTCAGTCACCTCTTAAGATATCCACGGAAGAAATGGAGAGGTGTTATTATAAATCCGACACTAAATGGGTTTATTGTTTACATTTATCCGTATATAAGCGTGTTTATCCGTTGTCTAATACCCACATAATAGAGACATTTTTGATTTTAAGCCTATATCCAAATAAATCGGGTCTTCTGGTGTAAAAAGTTGTATTAGGTACTTAGTGTATTTTGTTTATTATTTCAAAGGAACCCTCCACATTATTTCGACTCGTGCGCACCTCATTTGGTAACCTTTGTGTAACGCCGAGATAATTGATACTTCGTTACTGCTGGTAAGAATAAACTATCCCTTGATTTATTGTTTTAATTAAACGATTGTTTTCGTGGAATTTTGTTTTGAACGCTACTGATGGATTACACTTGATTACAGAATAGTTGGGCTTAGAATAATGCCTCCTTATTTCTTCCGTAGATGTCGTAAAAAGCGATTTAGGAAGGTTGTGATACATTTTAGGCGACACGCTAGCAACCTGTCACTGTACCTTTTAACTTAAAACCTAAAAAATGTGAAAGAAGTAGCTTCGAATTGTGAAGTCATGGTGTTGTCTATATAGCGTTTCGTGTTTTCTGCCTTACTATTTGGGAATACAAGCGTGATATTATGTATGTTTGTGGAACTTTATTTTTTTATTCTGATAACATAAACATAATAAAGTAAGGGTGAAATTATTATGTCATCAGAATTTGTTTGGTTGGTGTCATGCCGAGTTACGGTATATACTCATGCTAAGCATTATCGCTGTCAAAGCTGGAATGTTAACAAAACATAGTTTCGAGGGTAATCTACTGGACCTTTAATAACGACACTAAATGACACCAAAACTTTCAATCAGCGTCTCATAAAAACTGTCACGGATTCTCTGACTGAAAATAACCTAAAATAGTGCAAACCGTTGCAATCTCACAGTTAATTTTGTCATTGATCGACATAACAATGGTGTAAAGAACAAATAGTCATTTTGTTGAGAACACAATGAGAACTTACGAATGCGAGAGGTCAAGCGTGAATTTCAACGATGAAGGATTCCGTAGCAAAAAGTTTGTTATTGTTTAAACTCACACGCCTTCTCTCCTGATGAAAGAGTAAGTAATTCATCACTATACGGGATGTAAAAATAAGTCGGGTTCTGGAGGAAAACTAATTTGAATCCTTGAGTATCATTTGGAGACATTCTTTTATTTTTGAAAATAAACTCAAAGATATTCTAAAACTCCTTGCCTCACTCAAGACTCGAACCAACTAAAAAAAAACCAAAAATTTGTGGACACTAAACAAAAGAGAATGAAAAGTATTTTTTTTTTCTTTTCCCGCGTACGAGTATTTAAATATAAAAATTTTATTAATGTCAGTTCAGATCATAAATTACACAGCGGAACCCTAAAACTGATACGAAATAAGATTACTCTTACAATGGTGCCGTAAATTAGACGATGCTGCGGATTATTTCAACGTTTGCTTAAGAATCGCAAAGGAGATACTTTTTCAAACGATTTTGTACAGCTGGAAATCATTTCATACATCTGGAGCTCATTTTATATATCTGGAGATTGTTTCATGTCGATGGAAGTTATTTTCTAAAGCTGGAGATCATTTTATAGAGCTGGAGATTATTTTATATAAATGGAGATTATTATATACAGCTGGAGATTATTTTATACAGCTAGGGATTATTTTATAGAGCTGGAGATTATTTTATACAGCTGGAGATAATTTTATACAGCTGGAGATTATTTTATAGACCTGGAGATTATTTTATACACCTGGAGGTAACTTTACACACCTGTAGATTGTTTCATACAGCTGTTGATTATTTTATACAGTAGGGTATAATTTCATACTGCAGACAAAACCATGACTGTTTCACGTTTCGTGGCCACTTTTAGCATATCCTTTTAGGTAGGAATAACATCTATCCATCCAAATGGCGACGTCGTAAGAGGCGACTAAGAATGCAAGTTAAGCTATTCTCTATCACTTTATAAATCTCTCAGAAACGGGAAACCGTTATGGTTTATTTATAACGGTTCGTATGCTCTGCCTACCACATTTAGAAATACAGTAGGCTTAGCACAGCAACATGCGCAAGTTGTTTCACACACAGAATAGTCCACCTGCCACTTTCTGACGTCTCTAGTTAGACAGTGACAGGAATAGCTTCGCGCGCGCAACTTGCGTCCTGTCCAGTTTATGAAAATAAAACACCCTCTAACTTTTAATAGTATATTCATTCGCGTACAAAAGCTACTTAGACTACTGGTATTTATCGGGTAGTATGGCACAGGGGGTCACAGCAGGCTCAGTAGTATGGGCGACGGGCCTGGGGCGGGGTCTACTGCCATTCATACAGCTGGGGTTCAACTCCTGCAGCTGGGGTTCAATTCGTACAGCTGGCGTTTATTTTATACTGCTGGTGCTTATTACATACAGCTGGGGTTCAATTCATACAATAGGGGTTCATTTCATACAGTTGGGGCTCAATTTATACAGCTGGGGTCTCTAGTTAGACAGTAACAGGTATAGGGTATCTCGCGCCCTATCATGCCAAACCAATAAGCGTCTTGTTTATAAAAATAAAACACCATCTAACTTTTAATAGTATATTCATTCGCGTACAAAAGCTACTTAGACTACTGGTATTTATCGGGTAGTATGGCACAGGGGGTCACAGCAGGCTTAGTAGTACGGGCGACGGGCCTGCGGCGGGGTGTACTGCCGCGCAGGCGGGAAGGATCGCACGGCGGCTACTCCTGACGTGTACTGGCTTTCGTGGTAACTACCTGCAATTAGGGAAAAAAATATTTGAGTCACTATGCAGTATGAGAATAACCTACAAATTAGTAGCCTGTCGTGTTGATGGCAATTTTCCCTGCCGATGTTAAGTCATTATTTCGGGTTTCACCAAGAAAATAGGTATGGATGTAAACCTAGTTTACTTGTCAAATCCGACAAGATGACTAACATTAGTAGGGATATTTAAAAAGTTAATGTAACTTTTCCAAGTGACAATTATTTCATTGTGTTTCCATGTGGTGTTGGGTTTAGAATCACACCTCTCTATTTTTCCGTGGATATCGCAATTAAAACCTAAAAAAATATGCTAGAAGTTATAGTTTTGTCAATGTGGTGTTTAGTGTGATCTTCCTACCCCATTTAGGAATACAGACACGACGACATCCTCGAAAGAAAAAGAGAGGGTGTTATTCAAACCCTACAACCACATGGAAAGTCAAGCTAAACTCGATTCAAGACGTGATTTAAGACTTATCTGATTTTTCCATTAAATGACTTCAACTCCAGTTTCATGTTCCATTACTGTCTACACGATAAGTCCACTTACCATCATCGAAGATCCCATTAGCCTCATCCCTCGCGTTCTCTGCCAGAGCCCTAGCAATAGCTTCAGGGATAGGGGGAGGTGTTGGAAGATGAGCACCCTGAGCTTCGAACCCGTTGGCACCAGCTGTGTACCGGACCTGGTAGACCTGGCCATCATCACCCGTGTAGGAATAGCTGCCAGCAGCCTGGATACCGTTGGTTTCCTGGCCTGACTCTTCAGCCTGAATGCCTGGAAATAGACATGTTCATCATCGTCATTACAGCCATGATACGTACACTGATAGGCGTCCCCGTTAGACTTCCATAAGTACAGTCACGAACCGGGATTGTTGAGCCACTTGCCACTGTTCGCAATTTAGACGTGTAATCAATGACCGATGTGACCGACTAGATGTCAGCTATTGGTTTAGTATTACACGACTAAGTTACAAACATAGGTAAGTGGCTCAACAATCCCTGTTCGCGATGGTACCTGGTGGAAGCGACTTGCTTTCAGCGTCTTAAGGTGACCTTTATCAAGTCGTCTGTCCATCTTGTAGGCGTCCACCACTCAATCCTTACTAATATAATAAGTCAGAAAGTGAGTTTGTTTGTTTGTTTGTTCCGCTTTCACGCCGTAACTACTGAACCGATTGCTTTGAAATTTTGCAGACATAAAGATAGAAGTCCGGATTAAATAATAGGGTACTTTTTATCCCGGAAAAAATTGATGTTCCCGAGGGAAAACAAAAATATAGTTTGCTTGATAGATCGATATCAATCGACGATAGATCGATGTCGATCGATAGATGATAGATCGATGGCGCTGTGTGTCGTTTGAAACGAGAAGTTTTCTTATAGTTGTGCTTTATACCGCAATATAACCGAGTTCAACGCGGGCGAAGCCGCGGGCGGAAAGCTAGTGGTTAAGTATATCATTCTAATTAGCCATTAGCCAGTTAGTTGGATTATGGCGGATTAAAGACACGACACGTGTTTTTTGGGTTGTCAAATAATTAAACATCGACAAAGGTGCATCAAACTTCCGGAGTGGGGGCTTGTGACGTCACGCCGTGGCAAAAAATGTACCACGTAGTGACGTCACGCGAAAATTCTGAGTCATCATCATCATCATCAGGCTATATACGTCCCACTGCAGGGCACAGGTCTCCTCTCAGTATGAGAGGGCTTGAGTTATAGTTCCCACGCGGGCCCAGTGCGGATTGGGAACTTCACATACAACGTTGAAGCAGGTTTCCTCACGATGTTTTCCTTCACCGAATAAGCTCGTGATAAATATCAAATTCGATATCGCACATAAATTCCGAAAAATTCAGAGGTGCGAGCCCGGGGTTTGAACCCACGACTCTCTGCTTGAGAGGCCACAGGTCGAACCGCTAGGCTACCACGTAAAATTCTGAGTACTGTATCTGAATAATGTGTAAAATTACACATTACACGTAGGTACAATTTTTACGGTTCCTATAAACTTGGAAAATTATGTGACTAGAGTTTAATCGTTTGATAAAAAATCTCGTTTTGCCTTGAAGCCCATTTTTATAGACAAGTTATTAACGTAATTTATAGCTTGTAAAGCAATTAGTAATTAAAAATTAATATTCACTAAAGCTTTGGAGAATCGGCGATATAATTTATTACTTGACACTTGAGGGTATAACTTGATATATTACTTTTGTAACATGAATTGATATGCATGGAAAATAAATGGGATTACACTTAACGTTAAAAATTATAATAAAACTGTAGTATTTCATTTTCATTAATGACGAGCGATCATTTTTGATTTGTCTGTCATCGTTATTCACGTCATTTGAAACTAAATCCTATTATTTTATATTATTAGCAAGGAAGGCACAGAGTTGAATCATATAATACATAATTACATACATTACGCCTGTATTCCCTAATGGGGTAGACATACAACATGAAACGCTACGTAGATGAAACTATTCCAAGTTCCGTGACCACTTCTAGAAAACATTTTTTGAAGGTTACAATTGGCAGGTATAATAGTGACGGGTTACTAGCCTGTCGCCTAAAATATAGCCTTTCTTATAATATAAAATAAATAGCCAGATGCACTGCGCACCCTAATCTTAATCTCCACTTAGTTTTACCACAGAATAGATAATAGTACTACAAACAAAAACTCCACTCCTAAACATGTCCAAGCATTAAGAATATTGCCTTCTCTCTCTACCGTCACCTACTTGCCGTAGACCTTTCACGAGGTCTCGCCGGTGACTCGTACCTAAACTAAACGAAGTGGACCTCCCCTGCCAACGTAGCAGAGGAAGGCTCGAGTAGAGATGCACGCTATACCCGTCACTGTCTATCTAGAGCAGCGGCTCTTAACCTTTTTGCTTGGCGACCCAAAATTCAATAATATTAGAAGCCCGCGACCCAATTTAACATTAAAAACAAATGAAATGCAGTGATTGGGGTGGATTGTTTTTAAAAAAGTCCCGCAGGTGCTGCGACCCATCTCGATAATGAATAAATTTGGGTCGCGACCCGAGGTTAAGAAACGGTGATCTAGAGACATCAGAAAAGGATAAGTCGTCTATCTCGCGTGTGTCATCTCGCTCGTGGAGCTGTGCTAAGCCTACTGAATTCACTAATACCCATCATACATGTACGGTCAAAGAATTTGATAACTGTGCCGCTTTGGACCCTGTCTTAAGAAATGTCATTGTGACATACCATACTAACTACTAATCAAAGCAATATGAAACTCATTATGAAAAGGTTCAAATTGGCACAGGTATCAGTTTCTTTGACTGTACAACTTTTCACTTCACTTTTAACTTCACTTACCATTTTCCGTCTCAAAAGCGTATTGGAAGCCTCGGTCGTTGACCTCAGCGTTTGATCTCAAGATGGCGGCGTTTCCCTCAAAAGACCGAGGCCTGGGCTGATAGGCCTGGTACTGGTTGGCCTGGTACTGGGTCGGATTGTACCGGTAGCCTGGTACCTGCGCCGTGGCCACTGCGAGCACTGCTGCTAGGATGATCTGGAAAGAATATGTTATTTAAAAAATTGGAGATGGGGCTATGGTCCTGTGGTTTCATTTGTTTATCCTAAGCCATTTCTATTCATGGAATCAAGGGTTCAAAAGACATCCTGTAAGACTATTCCAAGTTTACTATGAGATTAAGGTGAAGGAATACATCGTAAGGGATCCTGTTCTCAACTGCAATGCTATTCAATGTTGTGAATGGCATTCTCTATGTGGGGACTCTCTGACTGGGGAATTCTCTTTCTCACAGTGAGAAGAGGCCTGTGCTGGCAATGACAGTGTGTTTGAAGCCTGACTGACTGAAAATTGACAATATTAATTGGTAAACAAGACATTCAGCATCACATTAATTTTCTTCCGTCAAGCCTATGCTGATTCCGAACGCGTTAGACAAAAGCCTAGCCCTCTGTGACGCGGGAAAGACCTGTGTCTAATAGTCTGATATAAACTGAAGATGATGACATTAAAAGAAGATTCACTAAAGGCACCACCACGTGAACCAAAACTAAAGATGCAGTGGTACTGGCGGTCGATTGAAAGAGTTTACTAAGTAAGGTAAATGTGATTTTAGTTAAATTTAACAATGATGTTAATCAGAAGCTTTCTGAACCATCTCTTTTGAAATTTCAGAAAAATAGCCCCAATTATAGTAAAAAAATCTGAATGGATAATACGAAAAAACTGTAAAAATATTATGAAGAAGGTTTTTGATATTAATGAGGAAGAACATGACAACTTTTTGATCCCCAAAAAATTCTCCCTAAGGATAACGACAAGCAAACTACGCAGACAAAGCCACGGGCATAATAGTCTGACCAACACGCCCTTCCCAACACTTAATTAGACCACTTTTTCAACACAAAAAACCGGTACACAAAAATGGGTTCACGAAATTGAACTGATTACCGATTTCATGGTGTTGTGCTATCGATGTTGGTATCGATCGAGGAATGCGCCTGCGTCGCCGGGCGGGGCTTTTATAAGGCTCTGCGCATTGCCAAGGTTGTGAGATGTAGGATGTTTGGGAACTGATTGGTAGATGGGCGGGACATTCGAGCGTTTGGACCGCTGGTTTTATTTTTAACACTTTTTTACCCGATCACCTCACAACGCATTAGGTACCTGCATTTATTCCGTGGATGTCCTAAAAGGTGACTAAGATAGGTTTAGGCATGCTTTAAGCGACAGGCTGGCATCCTGTCACTATTATACCTGCTAACTTAGCACATTAAAGAAATATGCTAGAAGTAGCCACGAAACGTGATAAAGAATTGGTTTTGTCTACGCAGAGTTTCGTGTGCTCTGCTTACCCCATTTGGGAATACAAGCGTGTTGTATTTATGTATGTACTTGAGAAATTTATTCATAAAGTGTACCATACAGTGTGCGCATGTAGAATATCGTATTCATTTCATACATTCATCTCAAACCCTATTATGATGCACTTATTTCAAAAATTTCAATAACGACAGCCGTTCGAACGGTCGAATATTCACCCAGGCTAATGGTCAAGCGATTCAACAGTCTCATTCTTCTAATCACTTTACTAAAAATAGAGCCGAATATTCTGAAAAGTTAGTTTATGAGTAACATGGAAACTATCAAAAAAGGACATCAAAATCTGCAGCCGAGTGAGTACAATATTTTACCAGATAAATGAGGCGGTTGAAACGCTCGCATAATCACCCTATTGGACTTTTACCTTCGGGATTTCACTTTTAGTAGGAAGCTGTACTTGTGTATGTTTAGAATCACCTCTCCATTGCTTCCGTGGAAGTCGTAAGAAGTGACTAAGGAAATAAGTTAAGGGGTAGTTAGTTTTGGGTTTTTAGTTCAGAGGTATAACAGTGACGAGTTGCTAGCCTGTTGCCTAAAACATATCCTATTTCATTAGTTGCTTCATACAACATCCACAGAAGAAATGGAGAGGTGATATTCTAAACAGTCACAGGTAAAACCTTGATATAAAATAATCATACTAACACATACCATGTATTCAATGTACCATCGAACCAATTGATTCCTGACCCACATAGAACCTATTTACAAAGAACGTCATAGTGACAGCTTTGCTCAACAAACAAAATCTTTATTACGTTTGTTATGAGGTTATGACAGGGTTCTACAATGTGTCAAAAATCCTTTGGTTTAAACCTAAGCCGCGGTAGGGAGCTAGTGTTTTATATGTCTTGACTGTTTAGCTTCTAACCGTTGACATTGACTTTGCTCGCAGACAGAAACCTACATACAATAGCTCCTTATTTGTGCTCTGACCTTTAAAAATGCACTGAACAAATAGAATAGTGACCAAGAGGATCAAAATACAAAAAAAAGACTGTGTATGAAGAATGCGTTTAATTTTAAAGTAGTCTTGTAAGCATAGAGGACTTAGATTAAAATATATTATGAACCAATCAATTATTACTTACAGCGATTATAACTTCTGCATAACTTAGTACTGAAGTCATAGAAACATCCCATTACACCACATAAACATAAGAGTAAAGACAGCAGAGGCGATACATTATTTAATGATGAAACAGATATACCTAATTGAGTAGTTAGCTAGGTAACAATTGATTAAACTTCATAAAGAATCATGGCTCAGTTTCTAAAACTGTTTCACGTCTTGTAGCTCGGTACTTCTAACATGATATTTGTTTTATAAACGGACGAAAGATGTAAGGACGTATTTATGCAGAAAGGAACCAACCCACACGATGATTTCTTGAGATAAAGCACTTTATGTTTATGAACAAAAAGTTCCTATTTCAAAACTATCATCGTGTGGGTTGTTTCCTTTCTGCATAAATACGTCCTATTTAATAATGACGTGATTGAATTTCGGGTTTAGATTTATAGGCAACAGACTAGCATCCTGTCACAATTTTATGAACTTAAAGCCTAAAAATATGCGACAAGTGACTGCGAAACGTGAAATAGTAAAAGTTTTGATTATAACGCTTCGTAGGTATACTTTGGTCATCCCATTTGGGAATACAGTCGGGTCCTCTACACTACTCGCAAAGTTCGTGTACTCTAGAAATGTTGGCTAAAATCCGAAGCAACGCTATGCACTTGTTCTACTTCGTGATGAGCCTACACAAGCTTTTTGACTCAGGCCCAAAGACCGACAGCAAATGGAAGTCGCTTGTGACGAAGTAAAGTTTGACGCAGTGAACCTGAAACCGCAGCGCAGTGAAAAGAGCTTCTACACTTTCGAGTTTGCTTAACTTCGTTCAACTTGGCAAGTAGTGTAGAGCAGGCAAATGTTTATAATCGATGGAAGAAGAATAATAACAACAAAATGGTCTGAAATGCTGATTACGAAGATTTAAATAGAACCTAAGCTTCACAACTCATAGTCTTTGCTCTTATCCTAGAACCTACGATAGCGCTAAACTAATAAATCAAGATTGAATCTTCAAACTACCCCCAGCAACGCAAGTTTACCTATCACTAGTTTACCTTCACCTTTTGCACTAGCACTTATGCCTAACAACTAAAGCGTATTTAGATTTCAAAACTTGGTTACACAGCTTTGTTGCGGGGTATACTAGCCCCCGCATTCTATTGTTTTATATCCTGACTAATCTATGGACAGACAAATTACACCTGTTAGGTATGAGTGACATGTTAGATATGGTAATGTATTCAATAATGTGTAATTTTCTTGTTTATGTAAATATAAGATAATTGACATGTAGGTTGTGTATCAAAAGGATTCACTAGATGATATTTTTATACTTAGCGATACAAGAGACCGGCAGACAATTTTATTCATTAATTTATACCTATCTGTTGATAGGTTAAGGTATGCTTTAGACGATAGGCAACCATGACTGTTATACCCCTTTCATCCAACTTTTAATCAAAATTTTGAAAAAGTGGCTACGGTATGTGAAACTGTCATGGTTTTGTTTTTGTAACATTTCGCGTGGTCTGCCTATACCATTGTGAAATACCTACGGCCGTATTTTATTATGTTTTGGATATTTTTGCATCTTCTTTTACTTACTCTACTGTGTTTAATTTAAGATTAGAAATTCAACGGCTGAAATTAAGGTAAAACTGAAAATGAATAATGCAAAACCTAACACTTCTTACTGATTGCTTTAATGTTTTCAATACAAACGATATCATCATTAATGTTGATGCCTTGGGTTTACTTACAAATGTGAATTTATCTGTCAAATTCAAATCTAAAAATAAACAGAGTATAATAACTTTAACAATCATTCAAACTGTGGCAACCGACATATTATGTCACCACGGCAACCAGGTCATAAAATAGGTGCAATATTTGATCGTCCCATTTGCTAGTTGAAATCTGTGTGAGAGTTTTGTTACTCGGATTACTTGGATGTTAAGTTTAGTAGATATCTTGTAACTGAGTCCAAATCTTTGTCCACCTAATTATGGCATGATATTGTAATAGGTACATGTAAATATCCGAACACATTCATGAACTATCTGTGTAATTTAGTTACAATACTGTGATAATAACATTAGGTATCAGAATATAGCAGACTAGCTGTTGCCCCCAACTTCGCTCTAGAGTTGTTTTATCGCAATCCCACGGGCGGGACCTATGCATTTTCCGTGATAAAAAGCAGCCTGTGTCAATCCAGGATGTCATCTTCCTGCATACCAAATATCAACAAAATTAGTCACGCCCATAGGCGTGAATAGTAAGCAAACATACACACAAACACCCACAAACTATTGAATTTATAATATTACTGTAATAGTGTGATAATCCCCGTGTGGTGCCGAGTTAGAATTCCCCGTGTTGTGTCGGTTTAGAATAGCACCTCCCCCTTTCTTCCCGTGGGTGTCGTAAGAGTCGACTCTGGGAAAGAGTTAGTGTATTGTGGGCGATGGGCTAGCAACCTGTCACTGCAATATCACATGTAACCATCTGGTTACCCTGAAATTGCTAAACGTGGCACTGGATTTTTCAATTCATGTGCTCTGCCTACCCCTCTTGGGAATACAGGCGTGAGAATATGTATGTATATATGTAGTGTTATAAACAGGCTACTCGTACTAGGCTACTCGTATTCATCTTTAGGCAGAAGTCACGGGCAGAATTTAGTTCGTAGTAAGTTTAATAATGTTTTTGGCCTCATTAACGTAATAGAACATTGTTCGGTTATTATTTAACTCATCTTAAAATGCTTCTACTTTATAAAAGAAATAATCGTGAGCTCCAACAAGAAAAAGGAAATTGGTGTCATCGTTATTGCATCTTAATTACGTAAAAGCTCTAGTTTTTAATTTTTTTGAATAGCAATTGTTCATTCATGTAATTTTTCTTGTTTGTCAAATAAAAGAAGAAATACATAGATACATACAATCACGCCTATGTAATGTTTCTGACATAAGTTTTAAATGTTTATAATTATTATTATTATTTTTTTTTCTCTTTGACATAACATACATTATAAGTTAATTATTACTAACATGAATATGAATTGCTTATTGTAATTTGACATAAATAAATTATTATTATTCCAGTATATTTATTTTTCTCTCTATGCTAGGTTTTTACAATATAATTAAATAAAAGTAATAAATAAAATTGATTACAAAATATACAAACATTATAAAAACCTAACCTAGGACGCCGTCGGTAACGGGGCAGGACCCAAGCTACCGGCGGTTAGGGCTGCAGACTGAGGAACCTCCTGACGATGCGTGCCGTGTCAAGGAGTACCGCCTTCTGTATCAGACCCTTGAGCCAACCGTCTAGCGAGAGTCTCCTAAGATGGTGGTCGAGACTCTTCGCTATAAGACCGTTTGCTGTGACGACTATCGGTACAATGATCGTCGAATCCACATCCCACATGTCGGTCACCTCGTGAGCCAAGTCAAGGTACTTGCTGAGTTTGTCCTTCTCGGCCTTCACGAGGTTCTCGTCATGGGGGATGGTGATGTCGACGAGCACTGCACGGCGCTGTGATCGGTCTATTATCACGATATCAGGCTTATTGGCAACAATAGTCCTGTCCGTGATAACAGATCGATCCCAGTAGAGCGTAGCACGACCATTCTCAAGAACTGGCGTCGGTGTGTATTTGTAATACGGCACTTCAGATTCTACAAGGCCGTATTGAAGAGCAAGTTGCTGGTGGATAATTCTGGCTACTAGGTTATGTCTGTGCAAGTACTCTCCGTGTTGGCAAGATGAGAACAACCGGAAATAATATGCCTGATTGACTCACCGGGACGGTGGCATGCCCGACAAATGTCGACCGTACCGTCCTTCAGGATATATTTCCGGTAGTTATTCGTCTTGACAACCTTATCAGCAATTGCACAGACAAAACCTTCGGTTTCCCCAAAGAGGTTGCCGAAGCGTAGCCAGTTTACCGACGCGAGCAAATCTACATCAGGCCCATGTAGGGCCCGGTAGAAGCGCCCGTGCAGCTCCTTGCTCATCCATACGTCCTTGCGATCTTCCGTGCTCAACACCTTAGGTTTACGCCAGTTCTCAGTAGGCAAGGAGAGCGGTGTGAAGTTTCTGTCAACTGCCACAACATCGCGATGCATCCTGCACTCATTGTGAAGGAAGTATTCCCTGAGGCTGCACACCTCGCGGTTGTGGAGGTTTTTGGCATTCAAGATACCTCGACCACCACATTTCCGCGGGATGTACAGTCTCATAACAGATGAGCGCGGGTGCAACATGCGATGTGTTGTGAGCAGGTGACGGACTCTTCTATCCAGGGCGTCCAGCTCAGTCTGAGTCCACTTGAGTACGCCAAAGGAATATGTGAGGAGTGGTATTATCCAGGCGTTCAGAGCTCGGATCTTGTTGCCGCCTGACAAAAGACTATTTAGTACTTTTGTCACGCGGCGAAAGAAACGCTCCGATACCGCCTGTTTAATATCACTATCCACGATACCCAAAGACTGTGACATACCCAAGTATTTGTAGGTTTCAGCTTCTGAGAGGGACTTGAGAGTTATTGTGTCAGAAAGTTGTAAATTCGTAGAATTTGCAACATTCCCCCGTTGTACATGCATGACCGCACACTTGTCAACACCAAATTCCATCTTGATCCCGTTACTAAAAGCTTCAGTAGTCTTTAGTAACTTTATCAAGTCTTGGCTTTTTGGTGCAAACAGTTTCAGGTCATCCATATACAATAGGTGAGAAATAATCTCACCCCCTCTCAGAAGCTGACAGCCTAGTTTGGAATCCCTCAGTAGAGTACTGAGAGGGTTCAAAGCCAGACAGGCACAAAGGGCTCAGACTGTCGCCCTGGAAGATGCCTCGCTCAATCCTTATGAAGTCCTGCGGATCAATGAGACCATCTCGGTTACCTGGCAGACGAAGAACTGTGTTCCACTGCCCCATACACGTGCTCAAAAAGAATCTTAAAGTTGCATCAATTTTGTACAACTCCAAGACTCTCTTCAGCCACGTATGAGGCACCGAATCATAGGCCTTCTTATAGTCAATCCACGCAACCGACATGGTCCCCTTGGTCCGCCGGACATGCTGGCCAATGGTCATGTCAATGAGGAGGAGCTCTTTAGTACCACGGGACCCAACCCTACATCCATTTTGAGCGTAGGCCAAAATGTTGTTTTCAACAACGTGCGAGTTTATTTTTGCTCTCAAAATGGATGTAAGGAGCTTGTATAAGGTGGGCAAGCACGTGATGGGTCTGTAGTTCTTAGCTTCCGTGGTACTACCGGACTTATAGAGCAGGAAGGTGACACCAGTGGTTAAGAAAGATGGTAGAGAACCGGACACAAGAGCTTCTTGGAATTGCGTAGCTAATCGCTCGTGCGAACAACGAAACCATTTAATCCAGAAGTTATTATTATTATTATTATTATTATGTTCCCAAATAGGATAGGTAGCGCACACGAAACGTGACATAGCCTTAGGCGCAGCGCAGACTTTTGTGCGATCGAGTCTGCGGAGCAATAAAATCTCTGAATGGCGCCTCTCTGAATCTCTGAATTTCCATTCAGAGTTTTTATTGCTCCGCAGACTCGATCGCACAAAAGTCTGTCGTCCGCGCTGCTCCTTGGCCATATGACTATTTCACGCTTCGCAGCTACTTCTAGCATAATTTTAGGTTGGAAAACAGATGGAAGCGGTAGTACACAGTAATGACAGGTTGCTACCCTCTCGCCTATATGCAAAGAAGATGAGAAGAGATGAAGCAGAAATGGTGAAGTGTTTTTCTACCCTGACACCACACAGGAAAAAAAAGCTACCTAATTGCCGGCACGCTTCCCGCTTTCTCAGTATCAAGTAAAAAAATGCCAAACAAATCTCCATCCAACCTTCCTGTCTTGTTAAACAAGTGTGTAACAATAGTTTTAATATTCAATGCCGAAAAATGCATTTCTATTGTAGCGAACAATAGTTAATTACTGGGGCTTGTGGCATCCTGCTCCCACACATATGCCAAGGATTCATGATTCATAGGATGTTAGGTGTTAAGCCCTGCAGACAGACTATCCGCGACAGACTTTTTAGTCTGTGATTTTGGAACCCATGGAATTACATGCAGTCGCGCAAAAAGTCCGGCGCACAATGCAATCCATGCGTACTTTTTGAGCACCGCAGATTCGATCGCACAAAGTCTGTCGTCTGCGCTGCGCCTTAGACACACACGCCTGCCTAAAAAAGGTAGGCAGAGCCCAAGAATCGCTGCGTAGAAAAAACCATGACTATTCTACGTCTCTTTAACTACTTCGCAGCCACTGTGAAGCGTGATATTGTCATTTATGCTTTTGTTTATGTCACATTTCGTGTGCTCGGTATACCCCATTCGGAAACACAGGCGTGATTGTATGTTGTTGTTATTGTTTAACTAGTTTTAGCATACTCTACGGTCCATTCAGGGAAACATTATTAGACATTTAACGGACAAAATTATTATTTTTCTCAGAGATGCAAAGGTAAAACCGGAAATCATTATTGAAATGACACTTATCACTGTTCGTAATGTCCTCAAAACCAATGGTTTCACCATTTGCGGTGACGCCTTGCGTATACTTAAAAATTTGTGAGGATTTGAGCGTAAAAAGTCTAATGTTATCCTAAATGGACCATAGGTTTTTTAATTAGATAAAAGAGTTATAAGTTATTATATAAACATACTGTGAATGGGTGTGTTGGGAGGGGAAGACCCAGACGGACGTTCCGTGACCAAATGGCGGACGTATTAGAAACAGGTCAGGTCAAGAGTACCCGAAATCGACGAGCATGTATGAAAAGACTAATGAATGTGGATGAAGCAAAAGAAGTAT
>BHDV01003011.1:291829-306842 GCA_005406045.1 Adoxophyes honmai | reverse complement strand
TTTCAGTGTCCGAGATTTCTGATTGATAAACATCTTATACTAAAAAGAAACAGCATATCTGTCAACTTGTGTGTTTTTTACGTCGAATTTTTATATAAAATCAAAATATGGTTTTTCTTCTTATGATAAGAATGTCTGGTGCTAGTCCAAAACGAAAATGTAAAAAAACACAAGTGGGTACTTAAGTAGTTTTCTGTCTATGATTATACAGTTATGTCTTTTCTTTCTCTAACAGGAAGTAATTTCAACAAAATAGCTTGGACTTGTGCTTGCCTAAATCATGACCTGTAAGAGATATCTAAACAAACGCAAGATAGAAAAATCACATTTTTTTTCCTGAGTCCGAGGCTAGTAAAAAGTCAATTTAGCAAAAAATGTCACTTATGGTTTTTCTCCTTAAGACGGCAGTATGTATGTACTGCTACCTAGACCTGACGTCTAAAACGTACCTTAACCTATATTCCTTAGTCGCCTACAGCTATATCCACGGAAGAAATGAGATGTTATTCTAAGCGGCACGGCGTGTTTGTATTTTTGTAATTTTGAATTCCGTTTTCGGTAACCCTGAAAATGCCTTAAGGAGATGGGCTCCGTAGGCCATTCTTAGAGTTATACTGCCTTGAGGTATAAACCCGTCAGTCCTTCGACCGATCAGGATACGAGTAATACGAGTAGACGCATTAAATAGTATTGAATGCATTTTGAAATGAATTGAGAGTGCATTTAAAGCGTTAAAATAAAATTTTGTCTTAGAATAAATCGGTTTACATATGAAGAAGTGGATAAAAATTTATTATGTTCTGTTAAATCGAGCAATACCGTAAAGTTCCACCGATATGATAGATTCTCGTTAAAACGCTATAAAATTACAAAACTCTGATTATCAACGCCCATAAATTCAATGCCAGACGAGTAAAGAATATCCATCTACATTCAAATCATAATTTACCTACTTCACGTTCAGTAGGTAAAGCTAATGTTCTAGATTAAAAAAATTGAATGATGAATTTGTGTTCCTTAGTCGTCTCTAAAGACATCCATGGAAGAAATGGATTTAGAATACTAAACCCAACACCACAAAGTGTGTAATAGTTTGATTGTAGGTACATTAATAATATTATATTAGGCGATAAAACCTCGTATTTTATAATGAAATTCGCCAAACTGCTCAATTCGCGAACCTCGCTCGCGTTTAACGACTTTTATCATACAGCAGTGCTAATAACTATTATTTAACTCGTCTACGAATTTTACAACTTTTCCCAGACACTGCCTACTCGTATAAGACTAGCATACGGCTCCGCTCGCCCGAGCATGACGCGTACGCATATTTTTATTACATACGTTTAACGAATTTAGAAGAAATTTTAATTGCTTCCAAATTGAGATCAGCGTAATATTTGGTGTGAAATAGAAAGGTTTTGGTAAATTTAGATGAATAGGCAAGCCGCCGGAAAAATTATTTAAGCGACCAACTAGAATAGTTCAAAAATATTTTAAGGTAAACGTGCCGTGTGGTGTCGGATTTTCAATAACACCTCTTCATTTCTTCCGTGATCGTAAAAAGTGACTAAGGAAATAGGTTTAGGTACGTTTTAGGCGACAAGCTAGCAACCTGCGAACTTAAGACCTAAAATACTACAAGTGGCCACAAAGCATAAAATAGTTATATTTTTGTTTAATAAAACGCCTGTATTCCCAAATGGAAGTAGACAGAGCACGCGAAATATGACGTAGACAAAACCGTGCCAATTTTACGAAACATAATAAAAAAATGGTTTAAAGTTACACTAAGGCTGGGTTCAAAGCTGTCCGAGAGACCCGTACGGACTGTTACTACGGACGCCCGGAGCGGGAGCACAAATGAGGAACTAGAGCATCGTTTCACAGCGACGCGGATCGGGTCCCGTGCGCACCAATCCGTGTCGCTGTGAAACAATAATCTAGTTTCTCAGTTGTGCTCCCGCTCCGTGCGCCCGTAGCAACAGCCTGTACGGGTCTCTCGGACAGCTGTGAACCCAACCAAAGGATATAGATCCGTTATATCCACAGAAGAAATGGAGAGGCGTGATCCTAACCACCATACTCGTACATACACACCACACCATACCAACCATTTCAAATAAGATTCTTCCTAAACACATCGCAGACGAGATATACTAAACAATAGTTCCGGTTGTGATATAATAAGTATAATTATGTTATGCAGCGTTAAGTAACTCAGTGAACACGGTGAGAAATTACAATAACAATGCTAATTAAATAAAACATTACAAAACAAGCGGTGAAGCGGAGGCCAAATTGTGAAGAAAATAATACAATCACGCCTATGTACCCAAATTGGGTAGGCAGACGAAACATGACATAGACAATAGACATACATACATATATACATATATATTCTCACGCCTGTATTCTCAAGAGGGGTAGACAGAGCACATGAATTCAAAAATCCAGCGTCACCACCAGTAACCAGATGGTTAAACGTAATATTGCAGTGACAGGTTGCTAGCCCATCGCCCACAATACACTAACCCTTTCCCAGAGTCGACTTTTACGACACCCACGGGAAGAAAAGGGAAGGTGCTATTCTAACCCGGCACCACTATGATTATGACTTTTTCACGCTTCGCAGCCGCTTCTAGCATAATTTTAAATTGAAAACGGGTGAAAGAGGTATTGATACAAGAATTGTCAGTCTTTACAAATACCCATGTGGTATTTGGCTTAGAAAAACTCAACATTTCTTTCGTGGATGTCGTAAGAGCCGACTAAGGACAGGTTAAGGTATATTTTAGGTGACAGGCTAGCATCTTGCCACTATCATAACATCTACTTTAAAACTTAAAAACTATGCTTGAAGTGACTATACATACATCCATATCCTCACGCCTGTATTCCCAAGAGGGGTAGGCAGAGCACATGAATTCAAAAATCCAGTGCCACGTTCAGCGATTTCAGGGTAACCAGATGGTTAAACGTGACATTGCAGTGACAGGTTGCTAGCCCATCGCCCACAATACACTAACCCTTTCCCAGAGTCGACTCTTACGTCACCCACGGGAAGATAGGGGGAGGTGCTATTCTAACCCGGCACCACACGGGAAAGTGAAGTGACTATGAAACCCGTAATCGTAATAGCCATGGTTTTGCTTATGTATTAACTCGTGTGCTCTGCTTACCCCATTGGGAATGCAGGCGTGATGTATCAAATAGCACCAAAGGTCTACAATTTGCAAATCAATTCAACCAGACCTCTTTCAAGCTAATGTGTACTTTTGGTTATTGCTAAACAACGGATTATGCAGCCTGATATCACGATCAGAGAACATCTGTAACTTTTAGCTCTCTTAAGGCGAATACTGGACCTAAATGGACTATCGATTTACGCAATTATTCAACAAGATCTTAACATTCATACATACATAATACTTTCACACCTCTGTCCCGGGGTAAGCGGTTATTTTTTTACAATATTCATTAAAATTACATGGGCTATGCCAACCAGTACGTATTTAATTCTTTGCTAAAGAGCTTATAATATCATTCTCTTTTTTTATTGAACACCCCTCGCACTTCACTGTCATCTGAGATGATTCTTAGATGATGTGCATTAGACCAACCGTTTAAGAGTTCCCTCCATGGAAGACATTCCTGGGTCATCAGAAATTCACCGGTCCAGTTTAGTAATCCAGTGTGCAAAATTTCAGCTCAATCGGTAACCGGGAAGTGGGTCATAATTAACTTGCAAGATTAGATTACAGACAAATATTGGGACATATATGTACACATACATACATATTATACCCATGTGGTCATCATCCAGCCTATATAAGTCCCACTGCAGGGCACAGGCCTCCTCTTAGTATGAGAGGGCTTGGGCTATAGTTCCCACGCGGGCCCAGTGCGGATTGGGAACTTCACACACAACATTGAATTGCTTCGTTGCTGTGTACAGGTTTCCTCACGATGTTTTCCTTCACCGTAGCTCGTGGTAAATATCAAATTCGATATGGCACATAAATTCCGAAAAATTCAGAGGTGCGAGCCTGGGGTTTGAACCCACGACCCTCTGCTTGAGAGGCCACAGGTCGAACCGCTGGGCTACCACGGCTTGGCCACCCATGTGGTGCTGGGTTAGAATAGCACCTCCCCCTTTCTTCCCGTGGGTGTCGTAAGAGTCGACTCTGGGAAAGGGTTAGTGTATTGTGGGCGATGGACTAGCAACCTGTCACTGCAATATCACGTTTAACCATCTGGATACCCTGAAATTGCTAGACGTGGCACTGAATTTTTGAATTCATGTGCTCTGCCTACCCCTCCTGGGAATACAGGCGTGAGAATATGTATGTATGTATGTATGTATATTCTCACCCCTGTGTTCCCAAAAGGCCAGGGGTAGGCAAGGCACATGAATTCAAAAATCCAGTGCCCCGCCGTTTAGCAATTTCAGGGTAACCAGATGGTTAAACGTGATATCGCAGTGACAGGTTGCTAGCCCCGGCACCACACGGGGCAAACATCGGGACAGGTGAAGCTAAATATATAGATATATGTACATATACAAAGCCATTATTATAACTATATCACGCTTCACACCCATTTCTAACATATTTTTAGGTTTTGCAAAGATGGAAGAGGTAGAGTAGTGACGAGTTGCTAGCCTGTCGCCTAAAATATACCTCAACCTATTTCCTTAGTCGCCTCTTACGAAATCCACGGAAGAAACGGAGAAGTGTTATCCTAAACTTAAAGCCACGGATACATTAGGGGACAAAATGTGCCGCGACACGTGTCGTGCTATATGTCGAGCGAAGTAGGACGACGTCGCCGGACGTCGCTCAACATGTCGCGCGGCTATATCCGCGTATATACACGTGTCGCGGCACATTTGTCCCCTAATGTATCTTTGGCTTTACTACATACGGCACCTTGTTTCCAAGTCGATAAAAGTTGGCTACAGCAAGCCCCCTTAAGCCATTTGGGTTTCCTAACATGTCTAGCAAGTCTATAAAATTGCCACTTTACGGAGCGTTGCATGGTCGGCCAGGCCAATAGATTATTTAAGCATTAAGTCTGGCCACTTTATTTGCGAATCTATATCTTTGTTACACACATATACAATAGGTTAAGCGTGTATTCTCAAATAGAGTAGGCTGAGCATACAACGCTACATAGACAAATCCATGACGTTTTCATTTCTCGTTTTGTAGCAACTTCTAGGATATTTTTTAGGTGTACCTAAAAAGTTAAGAGGTACCTACCTACTACAGTGACTGTCGTGTCCCCAGCAATAAACTGTAACCTTATCCTTAGTTTTCACGTGTGGTGCCGGGTTAGAATAGCACCTCCCCCTTTCTTCCCGTGGGTGTCGTAAGAGTCAACTCTGGGACAGGGTTAGTGTATTGTGGGCGAAGGGCTAGCGACCTGTCACTGCAATATCACGTTTAACCATCTGGTTACCCTGAAACAGCTAAACGTGGCACTGGATTTTTGAATTCATGTGCTCTGCCTACCCCTCTTGGGAATACAGGCGTGAGAATATGTATGTATGTAATTATGTATGTATGTACGTACGTTAAGAAGTGCTGAGTGACAGGTTGCTATCTGTCTCCTCAAAATATACCGCAACCTATATCCTTAGTCACTTTACGAACATTGGCAAATATTAAACATAAAACTACCGTGAAACGTGAGTAAACGTGAGTTATCCATATTCTATAAGATGGACAAGTTAAATATCATTAAAAGATGAGTGACCTCTTTAGTTCTTTCATATGCTTTAGGCGACAGGCTAGCAACCTGTCACTTTTCTACCTCTTCCATCTTTGCAAACCTAAAGCTATGCTAGAGGTGGCTGGAAAACGTGATATAGTCAAGCTTCGTGCTCTGCCTACCCCATTTGGGAATATTAGCGTGATTGTATGTATGTATGTATGTACCGCTTCAGTTCTTCGAGGAAAGAGGCGACTAAGGAAATAGGTTAAGTTACGCTTTAGTTACCTTTCATCTATTTAATTTTGACGGTATCTTCAGATACGTATCTTTAGTAGGTTACCAGAGATAGATTGGAAATAGGGAACTGATCACGGAACTACAAAACAAATAGCCACAAACCCTGAACTTTGTAGTTTGTAACCTTTGTTAAGGGTTCGGAAAATAAACAACCATGTCCCTCTGAACTTTAACGTGTAATATAAAAACTGCATCCGTGTGCTAACGTCGGAATAAATGTATCAACTGATGCTGAGATGATATTATCAGATATCGGGGCCACTGAGAATCGGGACTTCGGACAATTTTGACAGATGACTACCTACGAATTACCTAAAAAGCACTTAATTTTAAACATGAAACTGTCGTGACTTAGTCGTAATAAAAATATGGATAACTCGCTTCTTAAATCGACTTTAGCGAAGTTTTGGACTAGTCTATAGCCCTTCATCTGGCACATTTGGCTTGAACTTTGTTCGCGCGACTGTTCGAGCTAATCATGATAACGATTCATATTTTGTTTAATTAATAATTATACAAAAACACGAAGTAGGTACAGAATCTTGATCTCGGTAACAATGTTAATTTTGCAGCATTTGTAGTGGAAACACATGATTCGTGGGGACTTAATATCTACAAATTATAATTGAATTCTGTAATTATTAAAAAAGAAGACAGGTGATCAAACGGCTGGCACGTTCCTTAGACAACAAATTGGCACCGCCATTTAGAAAGATAACGCCGCCAATAAGACCAAAAAATGTAGAATGGTGTGAAACCATGGAAGTATCAGAATTACGTGAAGTTAAGTAAATGGAAGAAGTTCAAATTGTACGCAGTGGCCGCGGGCAAGGCTGCGACATTTAGCGGAGATGGTGCTCCAGTTGCAAGATACGCGGCCGGCGCGCGCGCAGTGACGAGCGGAGCGGGCAGCCGAGCTAATAAAAATGCACATACATACATACAACATAACAATTACGCTTACTTTCCCAAATGGGGTTGGCAGAGCACACAAAACGCTACGTAGACAAAACCATGACTACTTCACGTTCCACAACAACAAGATTTTAAGCAATGGGGACAAGTTTACGCAAAGCTTTTTTCACAGAAACTATTATACTCTCTTGGGGTGTTAGAATAAAACCTCTACATTTCTTCTGTGGATGTCGTAAGTGGCGATTGAAGAATTAGGTTAACTGAAGGTAACTGTAGGTCGTTAGCAACATGTCGCTAGTAAAATGTTAAATGTGTGCATCAAATTGCTGCTCACGAAACCCTATAAAATGATTAGGTACATACCATACATACATGCATAACATGTATCCACAAATGCAGATCACACGAATCGTTACATATCTATAGTCAAAATCTTGAGTACAAAGCCACTTGAGCGTAATTTTAGATTAAATAATTGATGTAACAGATAATAATACTGACTGGTTGCTAGCCAATCGCTTAAAGAATGTAAATTTTAACATATAACTATATTTGCTTGCATTTTTTTTATTAATATACATACATACATACATATCCTCACGCCTGCATTCCCAAGAGGGGTAAGCAGAGCACATGAATTCAAAAATCCAGTGCCACGCTTAGCAATCTCAGGGCAACCAGATAATCAAACGTGACATTGCAGTGACAGGTTGCTAGCCCATCGCCCACAATACACTAACCCTTTCCCAGAGTCGACTCTTACGACACCCACGGGAAGAAAGGGGGAGGTGCTATTCTAACCCGGCACCACACGGGGAATTAATATGAATATTGATAATTCATTTATGTGCGTGTAGATGACGCTTGAAGCTCCTGCTAGTTGAAATTGATGGTCCTAATGGTGCACAGACTAAATAAAATCACCCGCTCCGCTTGTCGCTTCCGCTACCCGCTAATCTCATCACCAACACCTCACCCCAAAGCCATTACAAGTTCATCTTTACAACTCGGGCACATCAAACGCATAGAATCAGGTACACATAATTTATATAATAATTATTCCTTAATTACTGTTCCATTTGGAGCAAACAATTTGAATAATAAAGGTCGACTACTTCAGGATACTTAGATGATACGGAAATTGTTTTTTTATATGTTATTGAATCAAATATGTCCAACCTTATATGGTTGGATGAATTATTCGTTAGGAATGATAATGTCAAAATGATATTACTTTTGCATACATTTTTAATGATTTACCTACGTGTGGTGTCGGACTTAAAACACCTCTCTATTTCTTCCATGGATGTCGTAAGAGGCGACTAAGGAAATAGGTTTAGGTGTGCTTTAGGCGAAAGGCTAGCAACCTGTCACTATTACCTATATTATTATCTATTTTTTAATAGATTTTGATGGCTGGATAGCTTAGTGGTTGGAGAAGTTGACTGTGAAGCTTAACGTCCGGGTTCGATCCTTGATCGGGGCAGATGTTTGTATGATGAATACAAATGTTTGCTTTACTCTTGGATGTTTATCTATAAAAATAAGTTTATCCGCTGTCTAGTACCCATGACACACACATAATATTCTCTGGCCTGTATTCCCAACAGGGGTAGACAGAGCACATGAATTCAAAAGTCCAGTGCCACGTTTAGCAACTTCAGGGTAAACAGATGGTTAAACGTGATATTGCACACAGGCATTAAATTGTCTAATTTGGGACTAGATGATTGGTGTAAATTGTCCTATGATATTATCATGTTATGATCGTGCTCTGCCTACAACATTTGGAAATAAAGGTGATAACATTGTATGTATGTACGTATCCGGGTATGTTTAAAAGCTTGAGTTTTTTGCACGTCAATTTAATCAGTGAAATAAAAATATCAGCGATCTTAAAGTAAAATAAGCAACGACGTTAACGTATAAACTAAATGCTTGAATAAAAAGATTTTCGTTGTAAAGTTATTATCTACTTAATGATGAGCAATTAAGAAATAAAATTTTATGACAAATTGTAATTCTCTATACTCGTATTTTATCTATCAATGCATAGACTAACGCTAAATTAGTACGTAAATACGGATATTGATTGACAGTGTAACCCGGTCATTACGTAGGAATTAACGGCAAAGAAATGCAAATGAACCGAGAAAGCTGAATTTTTGATATGACGTAGAGAATGCCCATAAAAGCTTAACTTGAAATTGTCGACCAAGATTTCCTATGTGGGTTTTCCGCCATCTTGAAAAAAAGGTTAAGATTGGTTTTTTGACAATAACTCGGCTATCCGACGAGATACGATAATTCTGTCAATGAGTTTTTTGTGGCTTTTTTTATGCTCTATAATTTATGCATTAATCCATTTTGCGTAACATGCATCGTTATGGAGATATCGGCCAAAAACCATTTTCATCTTTTTCGATCGATATCTCAATAACAATGCATGTAAAGCAAAAATGTTTTACGCATAAGTTATAGAGCATAACAAGAGCTAAAAAAAACTTTTTGACAGAATTATCGTATCTCGTCGGATAGCCGAGTTATTGTCAAAAAACCAATCTTACCCTTTTTTTCAAGATGGCGGAAAACCCACATAGGAAATCTTGGTCGACAATTTCAAGTTAAGCTTTTATGGGCATTCTCTACGTCATATCAAAAATTCAGCTTTCTCGGTTCATTTGCATTTCAAAATGTGTATAATTTCTGTACTAGTGGTCAAAAATACCTATGTGGCATCGAACTTAAAATAACACCTCATTTTAATAATAAAAAATACAATTTGTACGCTCGTGAGTAGTGGTGATATAATATAACCTGTCATTTTTTGACGCCTCTTGTTCGACAGTGACAGGTAAACTATATCGTCCGATCCTTACCATGTTAAGCGCGTCACACACTAAGCAGATACGGTAAGATAATCTGTAGCGGAACAGATATCTGTCAATATCGCTCCCTATACAATTCAATGAGCTAACACACACAGCGCAGATTTACCGTCAAGGATCTGTTGACACCGACATATGGAAAACTGGCATTTATTCGCAGACAAAATATTATCGTATATGCGTAGTCTGTGATGGGCTTTGAGCCAGCTGTATAACCAGAGACATGGAAAAAACCGTGTTTATTCAAAAAACTTCGTCATTGAAACATAACATCGTTCATTCTATTTACGTCGTTAACTCGCAGGTATAGTAATTATCTGTTTCTACTTGATCTAGATCAATTAATATTCTACAGACGAGTCCAATTATTATGGCATCTCTTAATGCAGTCTGCGAACGTTTGGCCTTTACGCAGTTCAATGCAAGTCGACAAATTATCTAACTGATCTAATCTTTTCTTCCCCCGTGTGGTGCCGGGTTAGAAAGGCACCTCCCCCTTTCTTCCCGTGGGTGTCGTAAGAGTCGACTCTGGGAAAGGGGTTAGTGTATTGTGGGCGATGGGCTAGCAACTTGTCACTGCAATATCACGTTTAACCATCTGGTTACCCTGCTGAAGTTGCTAAATGTGGCACTGGATTTTTGAATCCATGTGCTCTGCCTACCCCTCTTGGGAATGCAGGCGTGAGAATATGTATGTATGTATGTATGATCTAATCTTTTACATTTATTTTATAGATACCTCAACTGTCGGTCTGAACTGTCTACGGTAGAATAACACCTCTCCATTTCTTCCGTAGATGTCATAAGAGGCGACTAAGGAAATAGGTCTAGGTATGATTTATGCGACAGGCCAGCAACCTGTCACTACTACCTCTTCCATCTTTGCAAACCTAAAACTATACTAGAAGTGGCTGCAAAGCGTGATATAGTCATAATCATGTTTTTGTCTATGGAATGTTTCGTGTGCTCTGCCAACCCCATTTGGGAACACAGGCGTGATCGTTTGTATGTATGTATGTTTATTGTGACAACGTTCCGCGTTGGATCAGGAATAAATTGGTTCGACTGTACACATAGCCTTGTATCACCTGTTAAACATTTTGATTGTTTTCTAATAGCACGCATTTCCATCATTACATTTCATATTTCATCTTCGACCTCAGATGCGACCTTATCAACGTAACCTTCACTTGCTCATAGAATAGCTAAGTTACCAGACACGATACAGCGTTGTCAACGTTTCATTTTATACCTACGAGCCTGAACAATCATAAATCGTAATTTACATTCAAAGAACTCTCCTGTGTAGTGGTTAGAAAAACACCTCTCATTTCTTCCGTGGAAGTCGTAAGAGGTGTTAAGGAAATAGGTTCAGGTATACTTCGGCGACAGGCTAGCCACCTGTCACTATTGTACTCGCCAATTCAAAACCTGAAAAATGAAATAGTCATGGTTTTTTCTATGTAGCATTTTGTGTGCTCTGCCTACCCCCTTAAAGAATTCAGGCGTGATGCATACATGTATAAATCAACAAATTTCCGGAGTGTTGGCTTGTGACGTCACGTAGTTCAAAATCATGCTCAATAGTGACATTAGACGTATCTTCCAAACATTGTCTTTGTGATTTTTTGTTTGACGTACAAAATAAAAAAGACCGGTTCCTAAGTACAATGTTTTTATACGGAGTAAACATATTGTTTTGACACCTTACCCGTTAATGTACCTATCTAATTAATAATTTTATGCTTACTTACTTGACATTTCAAAAGTTTCAAAACATTTAACAGCTTATGATTCCTACATCAATTTACTTAATAGTGCCTCTCAGAGACTGTGTATCATAGGTACAAATAGTCTGCTTATAAATTTTCTGTTGCCGTAACATTCTTTGAACTATCATTAGCAAGTCGAATTACTTGAGATAACTACAGATTACAACACATAATAAACAAAAGCTTTATTTCACTTCAATAACACTATAAAATACGTATATTTAAATAGCTTAGATTTAGAGACATTATGTCCTTTCTGCAAGTTAAAATATCATAAAGTCCAAAGTAATATCAAGTAATAATCATTATTATATCAAGTAAGTATTATAAACGTAAAATGAGTTTTACTCGTAGTAAAATAAGAGGGTAACACTTACAGTGAAAAATAACGGAATTACTCACGTTGTTTATACCGAGATTAGCTCGACATGTTTCGGATCAATCCGTGACCCATCATCTGGAGCTACGCGCCACGGCAAAAAGCGGCTGCACGCAGTGCGCGTCTGTCCGCTGCCGTGGCGTGTAGCTCCAGATGATGGGTCACGGATTGATCCAAAACATGTCGAGCTAATCTCGGTATAAACAACGTGAGTAATTCCGTTATTTTTCACTATGAGTGAGTCTCACGGTAGTTTTATGGGTAACACTTATCGTTATATCGAGATTAGCTTGACATGTTTCGGGCCAATATATGACCCATCATCAACATTACCATTATCATAATCATTAACCGCTGACGTGGCGCGTTGGCCCCAACCAAATGTTGGGCCACGAATCGGATCGAAACATGTTGGGCTAATCTTGATTTAAAGATGTAAATCCGTATATAAATATCCGTATTTTTTCACAATTATTTACATAAAAATTACATTGGATTATTTTACATTTTGACTAGTTCAGAAATTCAAGATTATAGATATTATTATCTATCACAAAATACCTACTCAATATCCATTAAAAATAATTAAATAGTACCAGACATACATATTTATCAAACTTAAGTCACATAGCCAATTGCCCATACTATATCAATTATTAATTTACACCGGTCATTAATATATTATGTTTATTGCGTATTTAATTGAATCTTACATGATAATTTGCATTAAATGTGAGATGGGTATCGGTTTAGCAATTTATTAGGCAATTATAATGTATTTGCGATATTATTTGGCATTTAGGTTTGATTAAAAAAACATCTTTTTTTTCTACATACAACGACGTCTGTATTTATAAACAGGGTTTACAGATCATACGAAATATGTCAGACTTTTAAAACATTTTTAGGCTCTAAATTACATAAAACATAATTCTTTTTTTGTCGTTTCACACGACATCCACGAAAAAAACGCAGCGGCATTATGCTAAACTCGATACTGCGCGGGATTTCCTCTAATTTAGTAATACATTTTTTTTTTCACATATTTCATGCTCCCCTAAAATAAACCAAGACAAAATATAATAAACTAGCTTTCCGCCCGCGACTTCGTTCGCGTAAATTTTGGATTTTGGGGTCGTAGGTTTCTGAGCCTATTAATTACAAACAAACAAAGTTTTCCTCTTCATAATATTAGTGTAGATGTAGATATCTAAACCCAAATATTTAACAGAATCCTTTTTTTTTAATAAAATTTTGCCTATGTTACTCGTGGATAATGTGGTTTTTGAATGGTGCAAGAATTTTTAAAAACGGTCCAGTACCTAGTTTCTGAGCCTATTCATTACAAACAAACAAAGTTTTCCTCTTCATAATATTAGTGTAGATCTGTAGATGTAGATGTAGGTATCTAAACCCAAATATATTACGGAATCCTCTTTTTTTCAAAATAAATTTTAGCCAATGTTACTCGTGGATAATGTGGCTTTCGAATGGTGCAAGAATTTTTGAAAACGGTCCAGTAGTTTCTGAGCCTATTCAGTACAACCAAACAAACAAACATACAAACAAACAAAGTTTTCCTCTTTATAATATTAGTGTAGAAGTGTAGATAATATTAGTGTAGATGTAGATAAAACTGGAAGAATTGAAATGGGACGATATTCGGAAAAGGAACTCGGATTTGACGTTTTAGGAAAAGGGATAACGTGAGCACGCTTCCACAATGAAGGAAAACAGCCCGAGGATAATGAAAATTTTATGATGTGGGACAAAATAGGACCCTTAAAATTTAGCCTATGTTACTCGTGGATAATGTGGCTTTCGAATGGTGCAAGAATTTTTAAAAACGGTCCAGTAGTTACTGAGCCTATTCATTACAACCAAACAAACAAACAAACAAACAAACAAAGTTTTCCTCTTTATAATATTAGTGTAGATATGACCCCGTACAAACTAAGCCCACAAAAGCTAAAACAAAAAATATTGTCATCTAGGTATATTATTATCTAGAAATAGCTAGAAAAATCCCCTACAAAATGGTATGTAGTGCACTTTATTTTCTTGCCAATCGGTAACCATCGGTAATCATCGAAATTTAATTTAAAATAATATTTTTAGCAGACATTTAAAAAATATAATTCGTGTGCTCTGCATAACCCCATTTAAGAAAAGAGGTGTGATGTATGTGAAAAAAAATACAATAAACATAACGAATGAAGAAAGAAACGTTTGCCAATTGTTGTATTTCTCCATATTTTTGCGGTTTTCCTTGTTAGTTAATCTATTAGCAATACATTTTTCACATACTTAGACAGTGACAAGCGATAGTACCTTAGACAAGTGGTTGCGCAAGAGTCGAACGCATGACCCAAATGTTGCGAACGCCTAGCAACCGCTCGATCGTCAGTAGTCGGCAACAATTTCAATTTGTTTTAATATTAAATATAGTGATATTATTATGTTAAAATGTATGTAAATGAGAAATCAAGTGAATTGAATTTAACAAAATAAGGGTAAAAAGCATATCTACGTTGTTTTTACACGCAAGTTGACCTTTTCAAAGTAAATAAAAGGAGGCCATTGCGTTATAATACGGCGTAAAAAAATAATGTAGTTTTGTTCGCAAAGGGCAAACTATAGTTAGGTAAATAATTATACGATGTCAATTTTTTTTTTAAACGCGTGGGTGGGCTTAGAATAACACCTTTCCATTTATTTCATGAATGTCGTAAGAGGAGATTAAGGAAATAACTCAAGTATATTTTAGGCAATAGACTAGCAAAATGTCATTATTATACCTCTTTCATCAATATTTGAACCTAAAATTATGCTAAAAGTGGTTACCAAACGTAAGACATTCATATTTTGGCACGTTTCATACAAAAAACAAGAAAACAAAAATGTTCGATTCACAATATACATTTTGTAGTTGTTTTCATTCAACTCCTTTCATTGAATATGTAGTGGAGCAATTAATGAATAGTATAAGATACCTTAACATGCGAGAGTACATGTATGTATGTACCTCGTGTGTATGTGTGTAC
>BHDV01003011.1:277824-289158 GCA_005406045.1 Adoxophyes honmai | reverse complement strand
TGACCAGATTACCTATGGGTCTAAAAATAAGCCCTAGTTCATTTTCTCGCATGATAACTGTCGCGATGTCTGGGTTAAATTATGATAGTACATGTATGTATGTACCTCGTGTGTATGTGTGTACACTAGTATATAAGCGGGGTAACATTAATAATAAAGTTAGTTAACATACGACATTTGACTTATTCATTTCTCCCTCTAACACGCGTCCTTACAAATAAACCAAAAATAAAAAATATTATATTGTATTTCATTACATATAATTATCTAAAACAAATTCCGATCAACTGCATAAGTCAGAAAATACAAAACGAATACCACAAAATTATTCAGGAAATAATAAAAAAATATAAGTATAAACTTATAATAAACACTGGTGGTCAACCCCTGGAAGCGAAAGGTCAAGACGAAGAGATGTGCTCGAGCATCTGTCGTTCTAATAAATTGTTGTCGATAGTTTCTTGTGTTTGACGGAATAAGTACTATTTATATTGGTTGATTAATATAATGTTGGTTTTAATTAAGTAGCTATGATAATTGTCTAGCGTTTATTTTGATTTGATAGGGCAAACTTTATAATTGTCTGTTGGATTTTTTTATTGGCATGGACGTTTTGTAACTTGTTGAAATTATTTTGTAAATTTTCGCAAATCCTGGGCCTTCGTGATTTGCTTTCAAGTTAAAGTTATAAAGATTATTTTCAAAACATATATTCTAAAATTTTCTACTTTTCTGCGCAATATTTCTGCAAGTTTGGTTCAAAAAGCACATCAAAAAAAGAGTTACTTAACCAAATGTCTAACCATTCCCACGTAATGTGCAGACCAAACAGGGGTCCATTTTTATGCGGGTGAGCCAAGTTACTACCACAGTTCATTAACACTCAAAATTCATCGTCAGTTTATCGACATAACCACAACACTAGTGCCAGGTGCACTAACTGTTAATTATTGGGATCTCAGACGGAGGCTCGGCAATCCACTTGAACTCATAAAGTTTGAATAGGCGCTAAATATCGCCGAGATTACGGCTTGCGACCATTTTGTAATGGTGACGTTATGGTGTAAGGGTGGATGAAACAGCAAGGTAGTGGTCGGCAGTAAACTTGCAAGATTATATGTTGTGGGGGTTCGGGCATCGCTTTACCTACTTAAAATCTGACTTAGTTTATTGCTGACTTTTATACTGTATTCTTCTCTATTTCTTTTGTGGATGTTTTCAGTGTGGTGTCGGGTTTAAGATAACACCTCTTCATTTCTTACGGAAATTCAGTTTAAGGTACGTTTTAAGCGACAGGCTAGCAACTTTCAGTATTATATTTTCTTTGGTCGGTGGGAAAATGCTTTACGCATACCGTCACGCCTCGGGGACGACGCGACGGTTATGTGGGGCTCTCCTCATAGGGAGGCATACCCACTAAAAACCCACCGGTGGTTCCTACCCGCCAAATTGATAGCCAAATTAAAACCTAAAAAAATGCTACAAGTGGCCACGAACACGCGTTTCATGTGCTCTTCCTACCTATGGGTAGGAATGCAGGAATGCAGGTGAGATATAGGTACAATGTATGTACATTAATTCAAATCACTCAACAAATCCACCCACCCGTCGACTCGGTCGCTTTCAAAACTGTCATTTTACAAAATTAATTGACATCTGATAAAACACATCGTGACAGTACATGTCAGCCTTCACAATCAAAGAGGCACCTGTAAAATGAATTACATAAATTATGTAACCGTTATGAAATAACCTTTTGACCGGAGGTCAAGTGGTTATGTAATCAGAATAAAACGGACTTGGTGGCTTAAGAGCGTGCACACAAAATTCGGTGATTTTGATGTTTTTCAAATGCTTTAGAACGCTATAAATCCTTAAGTTTTTAAAGAAAAACTACTGTAACATATAAATAAACTCTTTTTCTAGGGATTAACGGAAAAAATATTTTATTAGCAACACAGATTTCTTTTACTTAGCCAATTTGTTGAAGGGTTTTCACAAAAATACGCGTCAGAGCTGTCTTTCACTTGAAAATTTTCCTTTAAAATTTACCATAAACGAGATAAACTTGTTATTATCTGATAGACAATATAGTCTACTAGGGATTAACGGAGAGACATGCATCAAACTATTGGTTTTTATTATTCAAATATCATTTTACATAATTTCAAAGTTGAACTATTACTTTATTTTTTTTCTCATTGATTTTAATGTAATTACAAATGAAACATTTTTATTTTAAATTTACAGAATATGTTTAGTCTAACCATTTTTTTTTTATGGCTAAATATGAGTTAATTTATTTTTCACGATTTTTTAAACATTGGTCCAAAACCACTAAGGTCAGGTGGGGGAAGAGAAACGCCGGGATAAGAGGGCTCTACAGACCATAATCACTCATAACTCGACGAGTTATGGTCTGTGGTGCCTCTTACCCCTGCCCTGCCCCTGAATTTCTCTTCCCCGCCTGATATAATAATTACGTTCGTAAAAAATGTGTGCGCCCTCTTAACTAACAAATTTTAATATTATAATGCTACGTACAGAAATTCCTCTCCAAATCAGGGATGTTATGGATATGAAATTTCGGATACGGATACGGATCGGATATTACAAAGTAAAATGTCCTTCGTCTCTGTAACTTCCAAAATAAGAAAATGTTAAAATTAAAAACAATAATGACCTACATATAATTACCATGCAAACTTACACCAAAAATTGGCCTGAACGAGATTTTCTGAGCAATTTTGTTTGAATACAAATGAAAATAAAAAAGTTAACATTTATTTTAGTTAACTTGATATCTAAGTCTATCGATAGTACCTATGTTACTTGTTGCCACGACACTCTTTATGAACAAGTCCGCCTAACACTTGGCCGTTTTTTCGTAATTTTTTTTAAAGACATTTAATCAATTAATCATAATTATGACTCACTACTGACTATAGAGTGTGAATGTATAAATATCTGAAAAAACTTGGTAAAAAAAAATGTTGGAATTATGACAACTGTTTATACGCCCATTTACCCTACTGAGAGTGCAATAACTTACAATGGGGCACGTGACTACCTTTATCTGTAGCGTCTGCGATGCGCCATAATTTACATCTACAGGCTGAAACCTAAACCATGAATAGAAATATGTGTTCTTTACTATTCAACTTTTTTTCAAATTTCCAGTTTTCAGTAGCTCCACGTAAGATAGGGTTAAATGTGGGGTACAACTATCTACTTAATAATTATGTGATCTGTGTGAAGTTTGGCAACAGGATGCCCAAAATATATTATGTACACGATTTATCGAATTATTCGTTTATTTCATATTCCTCTTTGATATTGTGATCATCCTGTACGAGACGTCACGCTATCAATAACACTCCAGTGCGACCTTAACACCGCAATATTTTAAGTGAACGCATTAAAACATAAATATCATTTTCGCACGAAAGTAGTTAAAGAGCTCGGCATTCTTTATCAAATTTTAACAATCCTCAGTGCATCACGACCCCTATAAAGAACAATGATCGTTTCCCGACGGCCGATTGAAGTCTTGTACGCTCTTATTGCATTGACATAAAACTTTTTCTCAAAAAAAGAAAGACATTTATTGGTACAAAATTTGACACAGATTTTAGCCTAAATAAAACAAATAAACAACAACTTAACAATTATGCATGCAAAAAAAAAAAGAAAAAAAAAGGTTCACATTTCCGTGCCAAATAGCACCAAAAGGGCCGCACTCATAATGATATTGAGGCAAGCCTCAATGCTGATTTTCAGTGCGACCCTGAAACTTAAAACTAAATAAAAAAACAAGAGTTAACATTTAAAAACTTAATTTGTAGGCAGTTGCTACGATTGAAAATGTGTGACGTCACAAAGGAACAAAAAAGAAATAACATTAAAAAAGGTGGGTAAGCTCGAAACAATTACACATACAACAGTGAGTGGGGCCGGTCGTTTGAAAGACCGCGTCAGACCCTAGCACCCTTATTTACCCATCAAACAAACCCAAGAACGTGTTTACCGTTCAATTATATGCTGTTCGTTTCTCCATACAAATGATTTACGCAGACGCTAGCGAGTACGGTCACTGGCAGCTCATGGTAGGGCTACTGGAATAGTTATGGTTGTGTCAAAGTAACGTATCGCGTGCTCTGCCGTGATGTGTGTATGTACAGTCACAAACCGGGATTGTTGAGCCACTTGCCACTGTTCGCAATTTAGACGTGTAATCAATGGCCGATGTGACAGACTAGACGTCAGCCATTGGATTAGTATTACACGACCAAGTTACAAACATAGGTAAGTGGCTCAACAATCTGGGTTCGCGATGGTACATCCCGCGGCACGCGTTTTGACTGACATATCTATCGTTCTAGCCGAGTTGTTATACCCATATTATACACCCGTTTCGACGCCCTTGGCACTAAAACACGTGAAAAATTGCCCCTAAGTAGGTAGTTTCTGCATGTGTAATTAGGCTTTCACAACACCTAAACTGCATTATCACGACCGGCCAGAGGTCACGTCGGCAACACCGATCAAGCATCTGTTTATTGAAATTAATATCTCAATCATACCGTCAAATTGGTATCAAATTAGTGGAGATCGTGTGGTCCAATATAAAACTACATACAACCATTTTTTTCGCGGATGTGTTAAAGCGACTTAGGAAATATACGACTGAATAAATACAAATATTCCTATTCTAAGTTTTGAAATGAAGTTGAAAGTGCTGTGAAACGTGTCATGGGTTTGGTTTTTTAACGTTGCGGGTGCTCTGCCTACCCTATTTGGGAGTACAGGCGTGATATATGTTCCTTCCCGTGGGTGTCGTAAGAGTCGACTCTGGGAAAGGGTTAGTGTATTGTGGGCGATGGGCTAGCCACCTGTCACTGCAATATCACGTTTAACCATCTGGTTACCCTGACATTGCTAAACGTGGCAATGGATTTTTGAATTCATGTGCTCTGCCTACCCCTCTTGGGAATACAGGCGTGAGAATATGTATGTGGCGACTGTTATAATTTGTAAATATGTGTACATAGTTTTAGTTAATATAATAAGTAGTTATGTCAGCTTCCGGTTTCCGGTAGAGCTGGAATCGGAGCTGACAGATGTCACGCATGCGCGAGCTCTCTTCTGCATTGGCTCGCTTACGTGACGTTGCGTTTCACAATTGCTCAGTAAAAATATATATGTAAATAATGTGTAAAGTGTGAATAAACAGTGTATATAGTGTTTCTATGACTTTTTATTTGTGGAACTTTATTCTCCCACATGTATGTATGTCCTTAACTAATTGATTTGGAAGCAAATAATCGTTCATCAAATTAGCAATTTTCCGCGTGGTATTGGGTTTAAAATAACAACTCTACATTTCTTCCGTGGATATCGTAAGAGGCGACTAAAGAGTATTTATTATTGTAGGCAAAAGTCTAGCAACCTGTCACTGTTAAAACTGCCAACTTAAAACACAAATAAAAATATGCTAGAAGTGGACACGAAACGTGAAATAGTCATGGTTTTATCTATGTAGCGTCTCGTGTGCTCTGCCTACCCCATTTGGGAATACAGGCGTGTTGTATAATATCAACTTTGGGATACTGATAACCCTAAGTTCAAAAGTCAGGATCGCACTTGGCCGTTGTATTCCTCCGAAGCCTATAAAATAGGCCACACTGAGCGTCAGCGTCGATCGCTACTTTAGTTTGGTAACGCATTGCGGTAGCGTGAGTGCTTTATTTTTGACAGTTGTGTGCTAATCAGCGTACGCGCAGGTCACAGACCGCGAGAACAGCGGCTTCACTTGGAATGATGTTGAGATGTAGCATTAATCGATAGAAAAACTTGCATTCGATAGATAGATGATAGGTAATTTTATTTTATTTTGAAAATTACTACATTTTTGATATTACAAAAATAATGATTTCATGAATGATTTTATCATTATAAGTAAAAAAATGCCTCAGTTACGATGGCACCTGTGACAGATAATAACTGTATTAAATAAATTGCGTTTTCATTTCAATAAAATTACGGAAAATATCTCACGGTAGCAAATTAATGTCAAACTAAAAAAATAACTGGTCATGGTTATTGAGAGGGAAAACGTATAGGTACCTACTTAATTAGATTTCCGGTAAAAACATTTTTAAATTATATATATCATTTAGCGGGACATAATTATTAATACGATTTTAATTACCTCAACAAAAAGCCTCATTTTTATCCATGTGCTCTGCCTACCCCTCTTGGGAACACAGGCGTGAGAATATTTATTCATTTATAAAAGCCGCATCACAGTGGTTGTGGTCACAAGTAGATACGAGTAACACACAATTAGTAATGTTGTGTTGTAGGGCCACTGTAGTAATTTTGAGTGAGAATTACGAAAATTTAAATACAATGTTTAACTTACCACCAAATCCGTCCATTATACTAAATAGAATATCGAAACGATTCTTCTCGATTTTAATATAAGTAAAGCATCTGTTTTAACTAATCTGTGCTCGATCAAAGATGAGCTACAGTAAGTGTTAGATTTTGTAAGGCTGATGAGCATTTCTTTTTGTAACTTATTTTATGTAACGATCTTGAAATTTTACTCTGTCGGCCTGACGTGGTGATAAGACACAATTGCTATGCCTAAATATTATGTAAACATACTTAAATAAGATTGAATTTTAAGGAGTCGTCTCTGACTTCGAGTTTTATGTTGATTAGGGTGAATATGAACACAGTTTTTTTTTTAATTTTGGTGGCGCATTGTTTTTTGCACATTTTAACAGAAATAATACTATTTAGTGATACCACTTTATTCGTAAACTATCTGTTTACTAAATGATTTAGTATTACCACTTGATTTCTGATAAAATGTACAAAAAATGCGCCACCAAAAACTTTATAAAATTTTCTGTGTTGATAAAATATTCACCCATTAGTCCCATTACCCATTACGGGCCCAGTGATGAAATAAGATCGCTCGACAAAATATATTATCCTTTACAACTACGAAGAACACGAAATAAAATTCACTGTAAAGCATTGCATTAGAATTCGAGACCTCTTCCAAGCATCCGGACCTAAAGTATGTGCTCCATTTCCTATCTCAAAGATCATCTCGAAACTAATAATACCAAATACAACTCTAAGGTCACAATCACAAGATCTAAATTCCACTACTAAAATTATAAAATCTTCAGTGATAATGTAAAATGAGCTTTAGGTGTTTGTATTAAGGTTGGCTGTAATCGTGGAAAGGATTTTAACACGGCGGGAGGCGCTACCGGGTAAAATTTACCACACGGTGCATAAATTCGCAAATATTTATTTTATTACTTAATTTTGAGCCGAGTCACTTTAGGTACCTTCCGAGAAACGTACGTTTGACTGCTTTTTGGAATATGTAGGCGGTGTGCATGCGGCTTTCGGCTAAAACACACATCTAAAGTGCGAATGGGTATTTTTAACCCAGTAGCGACTATTTGTGTCATTATTTTAAACGGTCTACATTTTACATTTTTGATGATTTAGATTATAAATATGCCTTATTTCCACTCATTGAAGAACAAATAGACCTTTTACTGCATTTAGAAAATAGTCAAGAAGAAGATAATTCTAAAATTGAAGACAATGAAAAATATAGTGAACATGAAAGTAATTCAGAGCATGAAGGAGAAGACAAACAGACAGTAAAGACACTGATTGAAATTTATGATATTTATGTCATAAAAATATGTAAAGAGCATAACTATAGTGTGTTTGTGAAGAATGAGCCCAAAAAGTACAGTCAGATTAACATTCAATGTGCCACATTGTAAGGAAAGTGATCATACTTTGAACATTTTTTTTTTCAAAAAAATGCCAAATTAATGCATGTCATATTTATCATTATAAGTAAGAACACAAGATACTAATTCTGTATTGATCTCGTTTTTACATTTTTTTTATTTGTTTAGGGTCAAATTTTTGGTTTTTTATAAGCTATGTGCAAAAGAATGCTGATTTATATGCTGTGTCTTTAAAGAAAGATAATAATTTTGTTTTAAATGGTAACTACTTTTTTCTCAGATTATTTCGTTGAAAATATAACAAAATATAATATAAAATAATGTTTTTTTGAAATACCTATAACAAACCACCACTTTTACAATAAACACATTGTGGTATTTTTTACCCAGTAGCGACCATCCGTGTTGCATTATGGGGCGCGCCTCCCGCCGTGTTAAGAAAAGGTAATTGTTAAGACAGAAACGTGCGTCTTTTGGCATCGAAATCGCCATTTTGCTTAGATGGAATTAAAGTTAGATGCGATAGTTTATTATCATTTTAATAACGGTACATTTTGGTACTGGGGTAAGTTGTTACCTTGTGGTGATGGGTTTAGATTAGAAAATCTCCATTTCTTTCGTGAATTTCGTAAGAAACGACGACGATACAGGTTTAGGTACATTTTAGGAACTGTCACTATAGTAGGTACCTCTTAACATATAACCTAAAAATATGCCGGTAGTGGCGATTAAGTGGAAATACAGACATCATGTGTGTGTTGTGTATGTATATATAATTATATCTGCACTAATGTAATAATTTTGAAAAACATACAAAAACAACTTTGTTACGAAGTGCAAAGAAAAGTCAAAATGGCAGCAATACTGAATGCCACAAATAATTGCGAATCGGCGTCATCACAGGCTCACACTGCCAGCCGGACCAAAGGCACAGTTCCAAGTTTAAAATTCCCTTTTGAGACTCACATTTTACACCATAACTTTCGAAAGTCACTTCAAAAGTAGTTAAATTATTCACTAAACCATTAAATATTTTTCTGACAATAATACTGCACACAAATGACAACCATACTTTTAAGCGATTAACAAAAATGTGTTATAAATTGGCAATTTCCATGTCATTAAGCCACTATTGTTCTACGTGTTCCTTAATGTGGTAACCCATTAACTTATGTTGTTAATCATTAGTTGATTAAAAATAATAGTAATTAGTTAATAATTTTGATTTCATTACTCCTCCAGGTATAAATTTGTTGACTTAATTAAACTAACGTAGTTCATTCCAAAATTTCAAGCCGAGTTGTGCTCTTCTAACACAATAATTTGGCGCAGTCGGTAGGATCAAACGTAACGAAAGAACAACTTGAGAACTCTCAAAAGCTGAAGGCTTTTGAAAAATCTCGGTACAACATATTCCTGATCCTGATATTGCGGTAAGTGGCCTGAACTCTTGTGCTCAAATCCTTTAAACTCAACCTTGAAATTAACCATAAATTATACAAATCAACTCAACTTCCAATCCCTAATTCCTCCAATATACAATGGCTTCTAACTCAACCGTAGAATTGAAAACTAAACCGAAGTTCTTTGCTGATTCATTATATACAATGCCAAAAATTGAATTATATGAACTCGTTAGAGCATGCGACTTCGGATTTCAATCCGCGTCAACTGCCCAAAATATAGAACGGGACATAGATTTACTCGACCTTATTACTGATCCAGAACTTTTTGACGTTCCAAACACGACGTGGAAAACGTTAATACTTTTAACACATAAATTACAAACCATGGTCCAAAAACCCCAAGAATCAGTTGCAAATTATTACCATCGAGTTAAAAACTGTCGAAACGAAATCTATAAGGAAATAAACACAAATATAACAGACAACTCACTCCAAGGCCGTCGAGTGAAGACCGATAAAACTGCACTAAACGTATTTGTAAATGGGCTAGAGTCTGATAATAATATAGGTGCAATGCTAAGGAACAAAAACTTTGATACGCTTTCCGAGGCAGGAAATTTTGCGATCAGAGAAGATGAGATTAGGTCTATAAACAGATCAAGACCATCCCCCACTTACTCTCGCCCTCGTGTTTATAAGATATTCCCCTAATGTTTGGTCGGGCCTAACCGTCCAAGACCCAGTACCATCGAACCAATTGATTCCTGACCCACCATAGAACCTATTCACAGTGAACGTCATAGTGACATTGCATTGCTTGACAAAGGAAATGTTTATGACGTTTATTGTGACCTCGTTCTGCGGTGGGTCAGGAATCAGTTGGTTCGATAGTACACAACCCACGACACAGACAAAACTACCCACAGCACATTGGGAGGTACCGGGGGCGTTGTTCATGTTCAAACCAAAAGGCATTCTTAAAAAATTGTACTATCGATTCATCCTCTCTATCTTTTTATGTATATTCAAATCCTTTATTCTGTATCCCTGACTTTATCCTGATTCAAGGCAAATCTTCATGTTCTATCATATCTACTCTGTTCCTATCTAACCTCCTTCTTCCTCTTTTCACACCATCTTCCTTTCTGAGCATTACCTGGCCACTAGCCCAAATGGAGCTACCAACCGAGAAACCTCAACACCTGTGAGACATGCGTCTAAGAAGAAACTCTGCAAGGGTCTGACTATATACGATGCTATAGCTCAACCAATATCAGAGCACCAAGTTTATTATGCATTGAAGATAATACCAATCCTCCAGACGGAAAAAATTGACATTTGTTACACAAAATGTTTAAATATTGACCCAATGGAATTCTGCTGCGACCCAACTGGAGTCAATAAATGAACAGGGAAAACTGTTTAATCCAAAGTTTTTATAAGTGCTTCACGTCGCCACTAAGATGTCAGAGAAGCCTATCAATCTCAATGGGAACAGTTTGGAGACAGATCATGGAGAACAGGTGATGAAGAAGGAACCAAGATCGTGACAACATAGCCTAGTCTTTGTCCTAAGTGGGGTGGTGTTGTGTATTGAAAATTATAAAGTACCTAATTAAAGCTTCCTAAATTTCTTAATTTGTATATATTGTTAGTTTTTCTCTTTAATCATTAGCGTAAGTGTAAGTATGGTAACGATGTAATTAACTTTTAATTTTAATAATTGGTGTAAGTTTGTATAAATTAATGTTTGTCTCAATTAATAAAATAATTAATTCAAAATCTCAAACCGAGTTTTACTTTTGTCACGTAACATAATAATAATGTCAGATATTGTAAAATTTTCCTTTCATTTTGACTGAAATTTGATTTCCAATATAATGGGAACGTTATGGAAAAACGTCAGGTAAAAATCACCTGGAACCGACGAGCAAATATGAAGAGTTTGATTAATGTGGATAAAGCGAAATAGCCATCAGGATCGTAGTAAGTGGAACAAAATCTCTGCCTCCTATTGTAGACGGGTGTGTAATGAACGGTATAATTTTTTTTTATATATTTTCATTTGATATAATAACATTTCATATAATTTCAAAGTATATAATCACTCATTTTGTATAATCAACGATTGG
>BHDV01003011.1:260444-275915 GCA_005406045.1 Adoxophyes honmai | reverse complement strand
TAACCCTTTCCCAAAGTCGACTCTTACGACACCCACGGGAAGAAAGGGGGAGGTGCTATTCTAACCCGGCACCACACGGGCAATACACATAGGTTCCAAATTAGATACACAAGATTTGCAACCTAAAGCATACCCAAACCTATTTCCGTTAGTCGCCTCTCACTATATCCACGGAAGAAATGGCGAGGAACCAATCTAAACCCGACATCTCACAGGATATACAAATCTATTCTAAATTAGGTTTTATCTAATGTTTTATTTAGCAGACGCGTCAGTGCAAGCTAAAAGCTAGAATCTTCAAGTCTAGATTGTAAATCACTTGGACCAGTTTTACTGAAGGTCACATGTATTGAGGTTTTGTTGGTCCTATAAACTTACCTACTCTACTCAGAGTCATCTAATTGGTTCATTAAGAACATCCATAAAACTGGCATACCGTATCATTAGCAATGAACCTTGCATTTATAATTAACTGCTTTGATAATGACGACATCAATTTTTAAGAATATTTTTTCAAAAAATACTAATCAGATTAAAAGAAAAAAATTATAGTAAGGTAAAAGTACCAATACTCGACGCCTCAACACCCAGTAGATAACACCCATCTGTCACCTGTCTTACTATCATCATCATCAGCATCAGCCTATATACGTCCCACTGCAGGGCACAGGCCTCCTCTCAGTATGAGAGGGCTTGGGCGATAGTTCCCACGCGGGCCCAGTGCGGATTGGGAACTTCACACACAACGTTGAATTACTTCGTCGCTGTGTGTAGGTTTCCTCACGATGTTTTCCTTCACCGAATAGCTCGTGATAAATATCAAATTAGATATTGCGCATAAATTCCGAAAAATTCAGAGGTGCGAGCCGGGGATTTGAACCCACGACCCTCTGCTTGAGAGGCCACAGTTCGAACCGCTGGGCTATCACGGCTTTTTACTATGACTATGACATAATAAAGGTTGCAAGTGCCAAGAGTATTGGGTCAGTGTCGAGCATAGGTACGTTTACCTTATTTTTGCTTCAACATCACGCCTGTATTCGCTGATAGGGTAGGCAAAGCTCATGAACACCACATAGTCAACGTGTAGTAGTCATCATCATCCAGCCTATATACGTCCCACTGCAGGGCCCAGGCCTCCTCTTAGTTTGAGAGGGCGTGTAGTAGTCACTTCTAGTACATTCAAAATCGACTCAATCGTGTAACAACTATGTTGCCATTTAAAGATATAATTTTGACTGACGGGTAGGAGGGCTACATAGGCTTGGTTAAAAATATCGATATTTTTACAGGGAATAGTCGACAGTTACATAATTTTTTTGCGATTTTTTTTTCGAAATATGGGACATGTCTGTCGGATGCACCCAGACAGACGGCCACGAATCGTTACCTAATGGGTTCCGAGGGATAGACGAATGATACATACATACCATCGAACCAATTGATTACTGACCCACCATAGAACCTATTCACAGTGAACGTCATAGTGACATTGCATTGATTGACAAAGGAAATGTTTATGATGTTTATTGTGACAACGTTCTGCGGTGGGTCAGGAATCAGTTGGTTCGATAGTACATACATATCGTCACGCCTCTTTCCCACAGGGGTAGGCAGAGACTACTTTGTACTTTGTTACACTCGCTACGATCCTGACATACCATACACTAATGATGATGACTAAATTCGCTAACTTAATAAAGAATAAAAAATAATTACCAAATACCTAACACAGGGTTGCAGCGCAGACGATACACTTTTTGTGCCATCGAGTCTGCGGCGCACAAAAATGTACATGGATTGTATGCATTATGCGCCGGACTTATAGCGCGTCGTGTGCGTTACTGCATATTACAGTTGCTTAGGTTCTATTTTCACAGACTAAAAAGTGCGTCTCGGATAGTCTGCGCAGCACCTGTTACTTAGTATCATTATTTGGCTAAGTATATGCTCATAAAAAGAATCCTTCGACCAGCCCATCCATAGTCAATGACGTGTCAGTACATCCACGCTCATCTTCAGCCATCTTACCTTTCTTGGCTGTGCCCAATACACACTAATCAGGTTTTATTATCTCATAAAGTCCGTTCTTAGGGTTCCGTAGCGAATGAGAAAAAACGGAACCCGTGATTCATCATGTGTCCGTCTGTCTCTCCGTCCATTATGGCACTGCCATTTTTTTTTCGAAACTATAAGAATTGTACTGTTGAAAATTGGTAAGCAGATGTTTTCTGTGGACTGAATTAAGATTTCGACACATTTGGTTTCCCCAAAACTTACAACTAAATTCCCAGTTTGGTTTTTCATCAAACCCATTCATACAGTTTGATTGGTTTTTAACATTTTTTTTCTAAACTGCATAGTTTGCACGAGTAACTTCAGGAACTTTAAAATAAGAGAACGATAGAACTAAAAAAAAGTGATGTACCATGCTAATTTCCACCCAAAATTGGTTTGATCGAGATAGTATTTTTTGTTGTTTGGTAAAAACTGATGTTGAATAGAGATACAGAACCCTTAGTCCGCGAGTCCGATTCGCACTTGGCCAGTTTTTTGCTCTTAATCACAATTCAATAGAGCAAGGGCTACCACTAAATAACATCCAATAATTTCTCTATCGTTTATATCAGTCACCTCCGACTCTCCATTTCTTCTGTAGATGTCGTTTAGGCGATAGGCTAGCAACCTGTCTAAGAAAGAGACAAAAAAGGTACAAAGTAAATTACAAAGGCAGCCTTACCCAAAAAGGAATTTCTGCCTGCCAACCTTCGAGTAGGTAGAGACGAGCAGTAATTGATGGATCAACAAATGGATACTTAATCTAATCTATACTAATATTATAAAGCTGAGTCGCGGGCACAGCTTAGCTAATCCTTACTAATATTATAAGTCAGAAAGTGAGTTTGTTTGTTTGTTTGTTCCGCTTTCAGGCCGTAACTACTGAACCGATTGCTTTGAAATTTTGCAGACGTAAAGATAGTAGTCCGGATTAAATAATAGGCTACTTTTTATCCCGGAAAAAATTGTTGTTCCCGAGGGAATGTTCGCTTTATACCGCGATATAATTGAACTCCACACTGGCGAAGCCGCGGGCGGAAAGCTAGTTATTTATAAATATCTATGGTTAGCACAGCATACAATCACGCATGTGTTCCTAAATGGAGTGGGCAGAGCACATGAAACGTTAAATAGACAAAACAACGTCTATTTAACATTTGAAAAATCTAGAAGAGGTAAAGCGACTGGTTGCTAGCTTGACGCCTAAAGCATCTTAATCTATTTCTGATATCCACGGCAGAAATGGAGAGATATTATTTCAAGAAATGAATGAATACATTGTCATAATTATAACATATTTACAATACAATAAATAGATAACTCCTAACATATAAGATAATGTTTCAATAACTAAGGAGTGGATGTGATCTTTTTAATCTCACTTAAAGCTAAATTGTGCTAAAAGTGGCTATTAATATGGCGTCTATGGAATTCCTGCCTTATTTAGTAGATAATACAGTACCCAGTTGTTATAAGAAAATTAATATGCCCTTGCGTCCAAGTCAATACTAGTAACTAGACTAAGAACATCAAATATGGCCGTATAAAATAAATGCCCTTAAGCAGAGGCCTCTTCTCAGTATGAGAGAGCTCGGGTTATTCCACGCAGGAGCAAAGCTGATTGGGAACTTCATTAACGAAATAGCCTTCACAGTGTTCACAGAATAGCTCGTGCTAAGTATCTATCGCATATAATTTTTAAAACTAAGAGATTGGAAGCCGGGAATCGAACCTGTAACACTGATTGAAAGCTCGGTCAAAGTCAAACCACTGAGCCACTATGGCAACAGCCGAAAGCACGACATGGCGCGAGATGAGTCGCGCGCGACATACACTAGGTACCTATAAGTAAGTAAACTTTTTACTATACAAAAAATAAGAAGACAGGTCGCAAATAAAAGTACAAAGTACAAATACGGACTTATCCTGAAAGGGATTTCTGCCAGCCGACCTTGTCCTATTGTGACCTGTCACTGTCTGACAGACGTCATACAATTACATGTAGTGTATCTCGTGCGTGTTGCCATGCTAGACATACATACATACATACCGTCACGCCTCTTTCCCACAGGGGTAGGCAGAGACCACTTTGTTCCACTCGCTACGATCCTGACATACCTCTTATGCTTTTCATCCACGTTCATTAGCTTCTTCATACATGCTCGTCGATTTCGGGTACTCTTGACCTGACCTGTTTCTAAAACGTCCGCGATTTGGTCACGGAACGTCCGTCTAACACATCCATTCACACTTCCAGCATAGATCTGTTTAGTCAATCTAGACAACATTCTATAAATACTATTTTAGCCCAACGAATGCATCTTGATTAGTGAAAAACGGGGTGAGTAGGGTTTGCGATAGCATTAGTTTTATGAATGCGGTGAGAAGGGATGGCAGATCGGCGATGTTATCAAAAAAAGAGGACAAATTAAATGTACTTACCCGAAACCATCGAGCGTGTATAACTGTATATAGAGATTAATGAATATACTATACATCACGCCTGTGTTCCCAAATGGCGTAGACAGAGCACACGAATCGTGACATAGACAAAACCATGTTTATGACTATATCACGCTTTGCAGCCACTTCTAACATGACTGGCTGATGACAGGGTAACAGGTACTGACACTGGTACTGGTAACAGGGACTGAGGCGTGACGATAAATAGGTTTACAAAAAATGAAAAAAAAAAACAAAGTTTAAATGCCACTGTCATCCCCATTCACCCCGTCTTACCTTACTTTGTCAGCCTCCTATAGCATTCACTTTTACCTGTCAATTCTAATCCAGACTTAAGTTCAAGTTTGAAATATTCATAAACATCTTACAAGCAATTCTAAATACAAGTGCGCAATATGCAAATGTTGCACGAAAATGAGCTGTTACTCACAATATTTATTGCTATTAATAGACTTCATATAGACGCATTGACAGCATTAGAAGGTTTGATTTATAATGTTTGTAAAACTCCACTTAATATAAAGAGTTTTTTAATAAACAACACGCCTGTACGCCCAAATGGGGTAGGCAGAGGACATAAAACGATGCGCCACTCTCAGCTCAATTTTACGTTAAAACCCTGCGCAGACGACAGACTATCCGCGACGGACTTTTTAGTCCGTGAAAATAGAACTTATGGAAATATATGCAGTAACGCACACGACGCGCAAAAAGTCCGGCGCACAATGCATACAATCCACGCAGACTTTTTGTGCGTCGCACGCTCAATCATACAAAAAGTCTGTAGTCTCCGCTGCCCCTAAAAGGTCAATTTGCATACATACATCACGCCTATATTCCCAAATAGGGTAGGCAGAGCACACGAAACTCTCCATAGACAAACCATGACTATTTCATGATTCGTAGCCACTTCTAGCATATTTTTAGGTTTTGAGTTGGTAGGTAAATATAATAGTGACAAATTGCTAGCGTGTCGCCTAAAACCATAACCTATTCCTTTAGTTGCTTCTTACGACATCCACGGAAGAAATAGAGCGGTTATATTCCACGATACGGGCACGATTATGTAAAAGTAACTGATTCCTGACCCACTGCAGAACTTTGTCACAATACACGTAACAAAGTTTTCCTTTGCCAAGCAATGCAATGTTACTATGACGTTCACTGTAAATAGTTTCTATGGATGATTCATAGTTTATAACAGCGTTTCCCAAACTACGAGTCGCAATCCGATACCGGGCTATCAAAAAAGAACAGTTTGTGAAACACTGGTGTAAATGTTTTCACATTGCAATAAGGAATCGTTACCAATGGATTTTGATAAAGCTTATTATGACCTATAATTGAATGGACGCAACTTTGTAACTACTGTTTATAAAAATAAGTTCAAAATTTACATAAATGAGGTTTTTACGGCTTAAACAAAGAATTGACTTTTGTCTTACATTTGTACAGACAAACATCTTGCCTATAATAAGTACATAGTGTAGGCAGACTGCACGAAACATAGACAAAACAAGGACTATATTACGTTTCATTACCCTTTCTAACCCAATTTTAAGGAGGAGGATTTTTTTATTTAAGTGGTCCTATCTTATTTGTGTGTGAAAGAAATCCTGACTCTTATTTATGTAAGAAACTCAATTGGTGTAACTGTCACATTAGAAACCACAACTGACCAACGAATAACGACCAAGTATTTATCATGCATACTTGTAAAAACTTGGCGGTTGATGTATGTTATGATACAATGCAATACAATACAATTTAAATAATATAATTGCCGTGTGGTGTCGGGTTTAGGATAACTGCTCTCCATTTCTCACGTGGATGTAAAGGCGACTGGCTACGTTAAAGGGGAGTGTAAAGTATATTTTGGACCACCGCCTAGCAATCTGTCACAATTGTACCCAATAATTTAAATTTTAAAACTTAAAAGTACGCTATAAGCGGCCGCGCAACGTAAAATAGTCATTTATGATTTTGACATTTTCTGAACTTATCTACGTTTCCCTTTGTCATTTTCTTTCATAAGAACTTTTACTGATAGTGTAATAACAAATATGTCGCTTATAGATCCCATCACATGCATTTTGCTAATATGGCAAAAATCAACATACTACTTATGTATAGGGTATAGGACAAGCCTGTAGTCCCAATTGGGATAGGCAGAGCACACGAAGCCTACATAGACAAAACCATGGCTATTTCACATATAAAATAGAGCATAATTATGTTTTAAGTTGGCATGTGCAGGCATAACAGTGACAGGTTGCTAGCCTGTCGACTAAGATACAGCTTAACCTATTTCCTTAGTCACATCTTACGACATCCACGGAAAAAATGGAAATTTGAGCTGACACCACACAGGTAAAAAACGAGTATGCATAAAAGACTTAACAAGATCAGGACGAAGCATTTTCGCGTATCTCAAGTAGCTGATGATATCAAGCATCAATAAAATCCCCATCGAGACCGTGAAAAATAAAACCACCAATTAAAATTAAGTGAAATAATTACTCTGATAATCTTAAGCGTTTTACCAAAGCAATCGAAAGTGAACTCTATCTATGTAAACCTAGAGACTAAGCGATAGTTCGTGGGAATTCGAGCGGCACATTCCGACCCTATGTCACTAAAATCGAAGGCATATAAATATGCGGGATGTTCACAGAGACGATACACTTTACAATCATCTTCATCGGAGTTCGCATCGCAACCATGAAATACGTTAGTAATCTGTGCATTGCCTTTCCATTTATATTTGTCACGTACTTACTTAGTGCTGTGTGATAGGATTGTGAAATGAAAATTTCAGCGCGTTGCAAACAGTTTGGTCATCGTGTGGTTGATTAGACCGTGGCCGTTGTTTTAAAGTTTTATTAGTGTCTCTCTTGGTGAAATAAAAAGGATACACGTTTTATGTGCGAAGAATTTGATACACAGCGACGAAGTAAGGTAAATGTACCAATGCTCGATGCCCCAACGCTGGACACCCATCTGTCACCTGTCTTACTATGATATAAGGTTGCAAGTGTATTGGGTCAGTGTCAAGCATATGGACGTTTACCTTATTTCAATGTTGTGTGAAATTCCTAGTCCGCACTGGGCTCGCGAGGTAACTATAGCCCAGGTCCTTTCATACTGAGAGGAGGCCTGCCCAGCAGAGGGACGTGTTAAGGATTATTATTATATTATTATTGTACTCATGTCTTTTACGAGATTAGCTCGACATGTATTGGGGCTATTCGTATTCGGGAGCAACGCACCACGGCGGCTGCGGTTAGACGCGCGCTTGAGCTAATTTTACTAAGACGTGAGTGATCCGTTTTATTTCACTATGAGTGTCACGGTTTTTTTTTTTAAGTCTCCATTATAAACGACTAGCTGTGCCCGCGACTCCGTCCGCGTGGAATAGTGGCTAATTTTACCCGTTTTTTCCACATTTTCCAATGTTTCTTCGGTCCTATTGGTCGCAGCGTGATGTTATATAGCCTAAAACAGTGTCACCAAATGGCGGACCGCGGTCCGCATCCGGACCGCCGACCCATTGTATGCGGACCGAAAAAATGTATCTTCATTCATCTTTAGGATTTAAAGTCAATAGATTGCACCAATAAAATTCCACTCGAAACTTCTGACAGATAATCAACAATATAAAAAATGAAGTGTAATTTCTTTGTTATTTTTTTTCTCATGTGTGGACCGCGCATGTCATTTCATTTCTTAAAATGGACCCCGAGCGAAACTAATTGGTGACCCCTGGCCTAAAACCTTCCTCGATAAATGGTCTATCCAACACAAAAAGATTTTTTCTAATTGGACCAGTAGTTCCTGAGATTAGCGCGTTCAAACAAACAAACAAACTCTTCCGCTTTATAATATTAGTATATACTGAGTGAGCTAAAATAATAGCTTGATCGGCTGGAATCGGGTCTAGTCGTGTTTCAGGTCGGCTGACAGCAACCGACGCATCGACGCTTATTGCGTTATTTTACGTGAACATAACGCATTTTGCTGTCGGGTATAACTACAAATCAAAATTAAATCGTGTAAAATTCTATTTTCGAATATCTACGCCCCATGTTCCAACTCTTTCCACGTTCGAAATCCATATTCGTACTCGTAACTAGACTTTTAATATTTAGACATAAAATACTGGCTGCAAAGATTATGAAAAAAAAACTACTCGTTAAAGTTTTTTTGTTCTACTAAACAACGTACCTACTTAGTTTACAAACTAGCCAGTACCATTTAACCGAATAATCTTTAACGCCGCGCCGTGACTTACCGTTAAAATACCTCTCACTAAGCAATACGTAGTTCGTATTATCAACCCAATAAAGTTGAAACTTGAATAAATGTGCGCAGAAAAAATAAAGTTCTTTAAAGTACCATCACCTGTCAGTCAAAGAAATTTAATTAATAGCCGTTTGAGCATTACACGAATCTGTTAATTATTTGAGCAATCACACTTTATCTTCTTACACTAACATTGAAAGGCACACATGCCAGTTTGCCAGTGTTATTTTATTCCAAGAATTACTTTTGAATTCGGAATCCCACAAAAAGAACCCATGAGACTTTAAACAAAAGAAATCTGCCATATCATGCTGGTGGCTTGTAAAACTTGTTATACGCGTTTGCCACCATAGCACGAAAACCATGGCTTCTGAAGCAGTGGGTCGCGGGCTTGAAACCAATCTCGTACCTTTTCTCTTGGAATTGATGGCCGAAATGTACCTCAACCATTCGGTGAAGGAGTACATCTCGATGAAATCAGCTTCCCAATTCTCATTTGGTTTTGGACCTCAACCAGGCCACTCACAATCGGAGGGGAGGCCTGACCTCCAGGAGATATTACTTGATTCAGCCTTATAACGCCCCACTGCTGAACAAAGATTGGGAACTTCACACACAACATTGAATTACTTCGTCGTTGTGTGCATACGACGATGTTTTCCTTCACCGAATACCACGTGGTAAAATTTCGCACATAAATTCGAAAAATTCAGACGTGCCATCCTGGGGTTCGAACCCGCGGCCCTCTGCGTGAGGCCACAGATCAAACCACTAGGCTACCACAGCTTTAGAGAATCATAGGAATGATGATGTAACCTGTCTCTTCCAGTTCATCGCCTTAACCTTGGTCTCAGTCGCTGCTGCGGCGAAATTGGACAACGTCTACCTCCCTCCTAACTCCAGGTCTTCAAGTGGTGCCAACGCTGGTCTCCAAGCCCCCAGGGGTTCAGGGTTCCAAGGATCTCAAGGACAGGGTATGTTGGTTATTTTTTAACTGCCCCGATGTTTGTGATACAACCTTTTGTATGAAACTCTTATTGCATATGTTTCGTCAGTAATTTGAAGGTTACCACGAAGATAACCCTCAAGGAATATGTTTAGTATTGTAGTTTTATATTGTTTAATAATTATGTAGGGGAGACCTAGGTGGGTTGACACAAAATTTACAATTCTGGTCATAACTGCCTCCCTATACGTTTTAGAACTATGCAAAACATACCACTAGACAGGAAATTTAATAATCTAACTATTGATTTCAGTTAAAGTGGTAATAAGTACTGATAACTATTAAAAAAAAATCATTTTTCAAATCAAGTCAGAGTGTTTCAACTCTCCTAATACCGAGGTAAGATGAAACAGGTACCTAGGTAAGTTGACACAGTGGCTAGATGGTCAAAAAAAATTAAAAAACGGGCATTAAAGTGAATAAAAACCTTTTGATGTTCAAGAAACAAACAATTAAAGAAACAAAGGTCAATCAGCAGTACTCATAATACATTTATTATTTTATAATTGGGATGGCAGACTGGAATTAAGTGTGTCCTTAATTCTTAACAGAATTTTAGTATTTAATGCAGTCAGAACTGTTTAACCAGGTAATAATCGTTAACAGAATAACTTTTGTAATATAAAGTGACTTACTTAATTCTCTTATTTAAAAAAAACCTACTTTTAACAAGGTACCTACTTAAGTATTTTGAAAAAGTCACCTTTTGTCAAGCTATTTACTAGTTTTCAACTCATCTTTTTAAGCAATGACAGGCTTTCCGGAGCGCAGAAAAGTCTGAAAACGAAAATATAGCTAAAAATGCTCTTAGGAGCTTTCTTGCGTAAATAAGATTTTGCGTTTTGAATTTATTTGTAATTTTTTTTACCCTAAACTTGTAATAACCAGTCGTTTTCTGGTAAGCATTTGAGTAATAATTAAAAATTGATTTAATACAAAAAAAAAATCTTTAGCCTTTCATCTCACTAAATTATAATTAGAAACTTAGTATTAGGATATTAGGTTACGTTGAGGAGAATTTGTAATCACGCTAAAACAGACTGTGGAAGAAGTAGACTGCTCATGTTCATAGCTCGAGTAACAGTGTGAGTATCCATGTCAGGAAGGAAAGTAGCACATTGGCAGTCGCACTACTGTAAGGCAAATTTCTTTCCGTTCGAAGTTCTTGGTCGTTGGGTCGCGTTGGTGGTTGGGTCTAGTTTCTTCTTCTCCAGTTCACGTCGTTCTGAGTTGCGTTTGATTAATAAAGGAGAATCGGTTTTTTTAGCCAGCCAGGAAGTGTGCCACTATAAAAAAGTTTAAATTAAATGGCCAAATGCCACATACAATAAAACCCGGAGTTAATAAAACTGAAAATAAAAGAACCGAGGTGAGTTGCAACAAACGAGGTGAATTGAAACAAGGTGTTTCAACTTACCTCTACCTTGAAATTTACGGCTCTTGACTTATCATTGCGGTTAAAATCTACAAACCGCAATTTTACCTAAAATGTGACATATGCATGTTAGACTACATGGACCGAGCTTCAAAAATCATCTATAATCAGCACGAGATTGGATTCCTTACATGTAAAGAAACTGTACCGAAAAAAGGATAAAAAACCTACTTTTCGTCCAATTTTGACCACCGACGCTGTATCTCCGAAACCGTCCACCTGGTGGCCACGACGCGTACTAGCAAGTCTACCGGACCGAGCTTAAGGTTTAAAATGCATAGTAGCCTAAATTCTATTTGCTATAGTTCCTGAGATATTAGCTTTGTGTCAACTTACCTTTGTGTCAACCCGCCTAGGTCTCCCCTAGTTATTTTTCGATGTTTATATTTACTTGTTCTCCATAAGCCTGCTTGTCTAAGACGCAATTTTCTGGCAGTTTTATTTAAAAATACCTCTCTTTTTTAAATAACAAAGTATTTCCGTACTATTTTAGTTTGTAGAATTACGCATTGAAACAAGGATACGTAGAAAAAAAGAAAATAAAGTTTACCTTAAGAAACCAACCTAGATCCTTGACAATCTGTCTCACATTCCTTTAATTTGATTGTGACCAAACTAAAAATCAGCACCAAATTCCATGAAATCATCAACTTTTAAGTATCCAAAAGACCGTACCCAACGCAAACCAGCCACCTCCATCCTGGCCTATCTTCAAATACTTCAACTACTTTTTTCCCTCCAGCTTACAACCAAGCCCAAGCTCAGAGCTACTCCTCAGCATCAGCGAGTGCCTCTGCCAGCAGCCAAGCTCAGATCCTCAGGTTCGATAACGAAATCAATGAAGAAGGTTTCCGTTATGCCTATGAGACCAGTGACGGCACCAAAGCTGAACAGCAAGGTAAGACCATCAGCTTTAGGCCCTGCGCAGACGACAGACTATCCGCGACAGACTTTTTAGTCTGTGAAAATAGAACCTATGGAATATGCAGTAACGCACACGCAAAAAGTCCGGCGCACATCGCATACAATCCACGCAGGCTTTTTGTTTTCCGCAGACTCGATCGTACAAAGTCTGTCGTCAGCGCTGCCCCTTAGTATAGCAAGGCAAGAGATGCGAGTGAGATAGACTAAAAGGATCCAGCTTATTACTACAGGCTTACAGGGCCTCCGCGAGATGTGATAGGCCAAAATTATAATAATCCGGCCTGATGTGAGACACTACAGGAAACAGGCCTCCTCTAAGTTAGAGGGTTTGGGCTATAGTTCCCACATGAGCCAGATGCTTGGAAACGTCACTCACAGCATTGAATTTCTTCTTTGATGCATGCACATTTCCTTAGGATGTTTTACTTCACCCAATATCTTGTGGTAAATGTAGTGTGTTGAACTCATGATCATGACACAATGGCGTGCTCCTACTGATTTTACATCTGCAATTATCACTTAAGTATTGTATGTTGCTTTCGGAGCTTGAAGCCTTGTTTCAAGTAGCAAATAATTGAAATAAGCTAAGTATAGAGGGACTCCTATACTTACCAAAAAATATGATTTATTGCAGTTTTTTTCTGGGTATTAATAACGCCAGGTGAACACTTGGACTTATATGAATGGACGATGAATACTACGAATCCTTCGCGCGAGTCCAGCTCACACTTAGCTGGTTTTTTTTTATATCAAATAGAGAACTGTTTTGTATCACATTTATCAATCTCCAGGTCGCGTCATCCCTGGATCAGCTCCCGAAGAAGGATCCCTCCAGGTCTCTGGCTCCTACTCCTACGTGGGTGATGATGGCCAGACGTACTCCGTGACATACACTGCTGATGAGAACGGCTACCACGCGGAGGGTGACCACCTCCCCACGCCTCCCCCCATTCCTGAGGAGATCCTGAAGAGTCTGCAGCTGACGGCTGGTAATGGTGGTAAGCATCAGATGGTTAACCTTTTCAAATACATACAATCACGCCTGTGCTCTTAAATGGGGTTAATAACAGAGCATACGCAACGTAATATAGACAATGCCACGACTATTTCACTTTCCATAGCCATTTGTTGTAGCATTGTCTTAAATCAAGAGATAATACCATGACAGGTGCTAGCCTGTAATCTAAAATATATCTCAACCTATTTACTAGTCGTCTTTTACAACATCCACGAAAACATGGGTGAGGCATTATTCTAATCCAGTACACATTGTTGTTTCTTTATTGTATAACAGAACGACGCAGTGGCTATAGAGACGCCTGCATATTTAAATAAAACAAACGATGTACCAAACTTATGCTATTAAAACCCACAGGAGTAATACTTTTTTTTTTATTTCAGCTCATTACGAAAGCCAAAGGAGCAGCTACGATGCCGACCAGACCGGCTATTAAATACCAACATATAAATTATGTTTAAGTCATCGACTACCCACACTTTGAAGTACAGTCAATCACAAAAAAATATGTTACCTTTTTTACTTTTATACCGACTTTTGTGGTCGACTGTACTTAAGGCCAGTATGTGTTCAGTTTAGTCGTAAATGTTGAATGTTAATAAATTTGTAAATATTTAGAAAGTCTTTACCTCTACCTCTAAAACTTTAAAACCACTAAAACAGGGACCATTCTAAGATCACTTCGTTATCCGTCTGTCTATCTGTTTGCTAAGAACCTTTTTCTTACGAGTGTGTAAAGATTATTATTATTATTATCTAGCCTGGGTCGGTATCCCACTGCTGGGCAAAGGCCTCCCCCCATGTCCTCCATTGCTCCCGATCTAGAGCGGTCTGGGGCCAGTCGCCGAGAAATACGTCCAGGTCGTCCCGCCATCCCCGCCGTAGAGATTAGTGAATTAAAAATAAACGTACGATATTGAAGTAGATTTCAATACATTTGATTAGATTATTTCATTTTGGAATTCACATCATATTTTTTTTATACATACATACATACATATACTCACGCCTGTATTCCCAAGAGGGGTAGGCAGAGCACGTGAATTCGAAAATCCAGTGCCACGTTTAGCAATTTCAGGGTAACCAGATGGTCAAACGTGATATTGCAGTGACAGGTTGCTAGCCCATCGCCCACAATACACTAACCCTTTCCCAGAGTAGACTCTTACGACACCCACGGGAAGAAAGGGGGAGGTGCTATTCTAACCCGTCACCACACGGGGCAATACCAATTTTTTTTTATACCAGATACAAATCCTTCACAAAAGGATCATCAAATTGTGAACGATTGTTACTAAGTAACAAAAATAAGTACAAATCAATATAACAGTAGGTACCTATACTCAGGAATTCAAAATTGTTAAAAAAAATACGAATGTGAATATAAAGATCACAAACAGTGAAAAAAAAATCGTAATCAAAAAACAGGATATACCAACATAAAAAGGTGTTATTAAAACAATCAAAATAAATAAGTAATGTCACAAAAAAAGTCATTCACAAAAGGATCGTCAAAGTGAAAATAATAACAAAAAATTGGCTCAAATAATTTTAGTTTCTGGTCACTGTTAAAAAATAATCTTATACGGAATATAGTGATCTAACTATTTAAAAGAAGTTTTCAAATAAAGGAAAATCAGTGCCAAGTATTAAATATGCTTCATGATCATGACTCAAATAACACTTCAAGTTATTTTATAATAACAGCGACCTCAAACATCTCATGCATCTCCCATACAATTAAGTAGCAATCTAATTTGCTCCACATACAAACTGGCATTTAGTGATTCGTCACGATTCTCATGATCGAGGCGACAGAGATCATACACAAGACAGATAGGAACAGAAGCCAATCTCCATACAAAGTGTGTTAGAGCAACGCACACAAAAAATAATGGGACGTCCATAAATTACGTGAGGTGTTTTTTTTTTCAATTTTCTGAAATAACATCCCCCCCTGGTGAGATGTCGTGATATTTTATTCAACCCCCTCCCCTATCACCCAATCTCACGTGAGATTTTTAAAAATGTGGGTTTCTTAAGTAAACGCGTCGGATTGTTATTGTAAAAAGAAAAAAAAGTGAATAATGTAACTCAAACAAAATCTTAAATTTTTCTCCGTTCGGATATACTAATGAAGTATCAAATATAAAGCGCCATCCACACTTCGGTTTCCAAAATCTTAGGCAATGTTCTATCTGGATTAAATGGACCAAAATGTTAGTTTTTACCAAAATATTGCGTGATATTTGCCGTGACCCCCCC
>BHDV01003011.1:248106-260439 GCA_005406045.1 Adoxophyes honmai | reverse complement strand
CCCCCCCCTGCAACGTACGATTAGATGAGATTTGACTCGACCCCCTTAAATAGCTCACGTAATTTACGGACGCTTGCTAAACAGCGCTCACGGACTCAATATCTCAGAACAATTCTGTGCCTCCTGTGAAAAGTGATACAACTCGACTTGTACCCTTTTGTGTTTTATAGTTTAGAAATGATCAGAAAAAAATTACGAATTTTTTGGTCTAACTCACGTACTTCTAGGTGCTATAGTTTCGGAGATAATTTTGTGAAAAGTGATACAAGTAGCAGCATTTCTGCAAAAAAATCGTGCATATAGATACATATCAAGTCATACCCACTTTTTATAATCATTTTTCAGGATATTTTTGTGTTTTAAGGTATAAGTGCAGTTAAATTTATTTTCACTATTTATTTTTCCGTATTTTTTTCGGTAATATTGATACATGTACAGTTATATCACTTTGGACCAACTTTTCTAAAATAAAAACAGGATTTAACTCAACATGTACCCATCAATCTAAGACCAATTTGATTTATATATTTTGTGATTAGTGATACATCTCGTCATGAATCATTTAGCACAAATTATTTTTGAAATGTTAAAGAATACAAATTGAATCATATCTAAAAGTCAAACTGTTCCCGTAAAATATTTACGCTATTACACAGTTGTGTAAAGTAATACAAGTGCGAGCATAAAGAATGTGGTGGGAGTGCGCGGGGCGAGGTGATTCGGGATCAGGGATGCGTGGGATCGGCTCGGCTCACGGCTTCAGTGTCGCTGCGGCTATGACAAGGTGTGGTCACGTCCAAATTCACTGTAGATCGACGTGTAAGTTGAGAGTTGTATCATTTTGCACGAAATTTCATATATTAAAATTTTTCGCTTAAGTATTGAAATATATTGCTTGACACGAAATACTGTTTAGTAAACGTGTATTCACAGCCACTGTAGCTCTTTGTTTCTGTATTTTGCATTTTACTTAAAGTATGTATCTACTTATTTGATCATAGGTGTCATCTATCGTTTCAGATACTGTGTCTGTGCTATGATTGGTTTGATTATCTGTCTATCTAAGCTTTTTAACTTAATTAGCTACCAAAAAAAGCCAATTACTATCTTATTAGACAAATACTATCAACTATGCCATTATTTACGCTACTACTCTTAGGTAGGCTACTTATACTACTTCATTATCTACTCCTTATTACAAACTACTATTGTAATTTGATTTTTTGTTTAAGTAAGAAAAGTTTTATTGTAACAACACAAAAAATTTAGATCATTTACTACGATAAAGTTGTTCCAAATCGCTGCCAATCGGCAGGGTATCAAGAAAACTGGCAGCATTGCTACATTGAATGATAATGCCAATCTTCTGGGCGAAAAACAAGTCACCCCTGCAGGATGAGGCCAGGATACCCACGCAGGTTACATCCCACACCAGGGGCTGGCCCAGCTTCCACGGCATAAGCGTCATGCCGTCGGGCATCTTTCTAACTTCACGTGCCAAACCAGTTTGTTCAAGGACCACCGGCACGCTGACATTCACGAGGACCCAGGTCCCAGCGGATGATGTCATTCACTAGCGTTACGTGGGATGTGCCCTGCACTTTTCCGGCAGGATAAGCCGTGGTGACCAAAAGTGTTAACTTGCACACCACATTGGCAGCGATGAGACACAACGCAAACAGTTCCCAAACCAAACGAAGTGAAGTTTCTAACCGGAAAGTGGTATAACTATTTTCTTAAATAGCTATAAATAAGTAATAAATTGGATCATGAACTTGAGGGGAAGACTCTAATAGAGATATTTTCCAGGCAGATGTTATGCCTGGAGACCGAAAACCACCGAGATAAAGATAGAAGTTGTATTTATGTAGTCAATCCTCAAAACTTCGTTTAATTCGGCTATTCGATGAATGTGGCACTGGGACGCTACATTAGCCCGCTTCTTAGACTGAAGGTCGATGAGACATCGCAGTACCGTGGAAGATTGTAAGAGCCAGTTGTAAAAGTTGAGCCGCGTTAGCTAGCGTTGATGATTCGCCGTGACTGTCGAAGAGCGAGTTGCTCGGATCCGATGTGATTGGCGGAGTGCCTACCTAGAGCTACGTGAGGGCCGTGTAGTAGATTAGACACTACAGACACCAGGCATGGAATTTAGCAACATGCTAGTAGTGTACAGTGCTGTAGTCTGGCTTGCTGTTGAAACTACGTCGTTGTTATTATCTCGATCAGAGAAGGTTGCGTTTAATGTCCAATGTCGAGAGTTACCGATGTAGTAAAGACTCTAATAGTGAGATCTCTCTCCAGGCAGATGTTATGTCAGGAGACGTAAGTCCTCAGAGAGAAAGTTGGAAGGTAATCTACTTAAATTTTCGTCCAAGTATTGTGAAACTTGAAATTTTTATAGGGGTGAAGCCAGCTTGTTTCTTATTCTATTTTATCGAAAAATTATGAGTATAAGATCTCTACTTACCTGTGTTAAGGATTATGATGAATATCTGCATAATATGTGAGTTAATTATCAATTTTAGAGGACTTTCATAAACATTGATTAATTTCCTAGAAACTTGTATTTATTTACACCGTAAATATGAATGTTAGCGAGGGGTACAACTTGATTTGTATCTTTTTGCACTTATTTTCATTGGGCTATTTTTTTGCAAACTGATACAAGTCAGGTAAATTTTACTTGGAACGAGGTACAAAGTCTCAAAATAGATTTGTCAGGGTTTTATGTTTTACTTTAGTTCAAGCAACATTGAGCTGGGAATATTTAATGCTGAGTTACAGCATTTTGCAAGTCCATGTATATCAGTTTACACCAAGAGATATTTTGAGCACTACAGGTGTGCATCAGGATATAACTGGACTTGTATCATCTGACACATAATATTTTATGGCATTAGACATTTCAATAGGTACAAGTCGAAGGTTTTTCGCGATTTTCTCCGAACGTATAATGTTTACAGAAAAACCGTAAATACACGTTTATGGAACGAATTTTTATCTATAAATCAAAGTACTTTAGTATATAATAGACCCCTCGGTGCACGAACTAGATTTTTTTTAATCTTGTTTTTGCTCTCCTGTAAAATGACGATTTTAGACTTGTATCACTTTTCACAGGAGGCACAGAATTGGGACCAGTCCGAGCGCGGTTGCCGTTACTTACTGCGAAAAATTGTACATAATAAATATGATAAAGGGAGCTTATTATACTCGTAGTCTTCATGAATTTTGTCAACGTCAAAATCGTCGCAACATGTATGTAATGTCACAATGTAATAATTTATACAAGTGCCACTATCACGATATTTTTATGTGCATTTGCATGCTTGAAGTGGCTCCGTAGCGTGACATAGTCATAATAATAGTTTTGTCTGTTTCGTGTGCTCTGCCTACCCCATTTGGGTACACAGGCGTTATGTATGTACGTATGTACGCCATAATTGACTGCCCTAAGGTGAGCGACAAGCGTTGGTATGAAAAGTACCTACACTCTTGATTGACTTCTGTATTTCTTTGTTTTATGGATTATGTTTGCATGGGATGCTGTGAAGATAGGTATCATGATCATGGCTCGTCACTGGAAAGAATTAGTTATTTACGTGACTGCTGCATAATAACAAGATAAAGGCGTTATTATACGAATGTAGTTTATGAAATGAGTCAGAAAGGCGAATTTCGTGAAGAACCACGTGTGTTGTAACGCCTGGTTATGTACTGTGGCTACGAGACTTTCTTTATGTATGAAAAAAATTTAAAGGTAAAAAAACATAGTCTAACTTCAAATGCTATGATAACAAAAACAATATCTTACAGAAACATAACATTTTGAGCCTCTTTCTGAAAAAAAAGAATAGGTTATATTTGAAGAAAATATTAAAATTGAAAAATGGCATCAGTTATCAAATCAACCACGTGTCATTCGTATCCATGTTATTATCTGGCTCATAAACAGCGAAGTTATCTCAAAAGGATTCCTTAGTACTTCTTACGTACGGAACCCTAAACAGTGATTTTAGTTCTCTGTTTTTAATACCTAACTACACTTGACCCGAACAGATAGCCTGAGTTTTTAGAACTCGTATCAAAGTGCTAAAAATTGCGCTGAGCCAAGGTCGCCTGATAAATACATTTAGGCAGCAGACTCAAAACATTTCGTAACGAGTTATTGCACTATCGAATATTTAGGTATTAAATAAACTACTAAAAATGTTGAGTTACTGCAAAAATAATTTATACTTTAACTTTTTCCATGACTTCTTACTTCAAGTAACCTTCTATTAAGTCAAGGAATACTTCGGTGATAGATAGTAGGAGGTGGTAGCTCATAATAACATTAATCATAATAAGATCTGGTTATACATGTCACCGAACAATGCAATTAATATCTAAAAGACCACTGTCTAAGTAATCGTCTCTCAAGTAAATAATTCAATTCATTTCATTTCAATTAAGGACGTCAAAATAGTGACAGTTGGCGATCCTGTCGCCTGAAACATACCACCACCTATTTTCGTTAATGTTACGACGTCTACAGAAGAAATGGAAACAAGTACATACATATACATACATATTCTCATGCCTGTGTTCCCAAGAGGCGTAGGCAGAACACATGAATTCAAAAATCCAGTGCCACGTTTAGCAATTTCAGGGTAACCAGATGGTTAAACGTGATATTGCAGTGACAGGTTGCTAGCCCATCGCCCACAATACACTAACCCTTTCCCAGAGTCGACTCTTACGCCATCCACGGGAAGAAAGGGGAGGTGCTATTCTAACCCGGCACCACACGGTTTTTCCCATACCCCGTGTGTTGTCGGGTTTAGAATAACACCACTCCATTCCTTCCATGGATGTCGCAAGAGACGACTAAGGAAACTGGTTAAGGTACATTTTAGGCAACAGGCTAGCAACCTGTCAATATTATACCTACTTAATTTAAATAAAGGAGTTAAAATAGTGTCAAATGGCTGGCCTGTCACTTGAAACCAGCTTCAACCTACTTTCGTTTATGTAAGGAGTCTGAAGAAGAAACGGACATGTGATAATCTAAGCCCGGTAACACACGGATGATATTTTAGTTCACGAAACAAAAGAAAAATTGCGTGTACAATAGTTTTTAATAATCAAATTCAGGGGCTCATTTTGTTTTTGCCTCGACTATTTTACGCGTTCTAAAAAGCGACGGTGAAAATTTTAACACACCATTGCCAGCGGCTATAGGCAGCGTAAGCTAAAGTATCAATTTAGCTTAAACGTAGGTATAATGAGTGCAGATAAATCATTACGTGCTTGCTATACAGTTAGGCGACCGCGGCCTGACCTAGCGAGCTTTAGTCTAAGTTTTGACACTGGACGAGCTAGTCCGAAAATGGCTGTGACATATTTATATTTAGTTATTTTTTTAATTGTGCTCAGTGGAGGCAGTTGTAAGGTAAGCTGTCAATATTTTTAACATACATACATTAGGCTTGTTTTTTCAAATTCGGCAGGCAGAGCTCAGAAAAAGCTGCATAGACACAGATGATGCTTTTAGAATAATTTTTGGTTTTTAAATTAGGATGTGTAATAGTGATAGGTTGCTAGCCCGCCTCCTTAATATAACTTCGTTCATAGTCGCCTCTTACGGCATTCACGGAAATGTAGAGCTAATTCTAAACCCGACACCATAACTGACCCGAAGAAATTATGGTGGACATTTGGACTATTAAGTAATGTTGTCAATTGGACGTATTTATGCAGAAAGGAACCAACCCACACGATGATAGTTTTGAGTTTTGTGTTTTGTTTTGAGAACAAAAGTGCTTTATTTCAAAACTAAGTATCATCGTGTGGGTTGGTTCCTTTCTGCATAAATACGTCCAATTTACCCTAACGTTTCAGCGGCGACGAGCCACCGCGGCAGGTAGGTATCATATCATTTCAGTCAATTAGTTTACCTATCAAAATTTAAACTCCCTTTCTTCCGTGTATGTTTTAAGAGCGACAAATGAGTAGGAAGGAAGTATGCTGACGATAAACTCGCCACTAATCACTTATTTCACATGCTCTGCCTAACTCATTTAGGAAAATATTCTCTTTCTTCTCTTTTTTTATTTTTACGTATATTATCAACTGAATACAATAGTTAATTTTAAATACTGGCATAAATACGTTTGATGTATTTTAATACCGTTTCTCCGAAGCATCACGCACTTCGATGAACAAAAGAACATTGTTACTGACTGACGGCAGCATCCTATTTCAATTAAGTACTCAAACCATATGTTGAGAGCGTTCTTTAAAAAAAAGAAAAAGCTTTGTTTAAGCTTTTTTGTTAAAGCTTTTTTTCACAGTATAATTTTTCAGCAAATAGAATTGTTACAGAAACAGTGATGAGGAAGCTCCGCTTGCGCGGGGCTCCTATTTCAGCGTGCTTTGAACCTTCGGGTCGACAAATACTTAACCTAACCGAGCTAAACCTACCTACGTTTCTGTGTTGTCAAATTATGCTTCTATATTGTGAAATAAGCTCCGGAAAAAACAACAGCGGAAAAACGTCATTTGAAAAAAAAAACTATTTTTGGTACTGAAAAATAACGATATTAGGGACGTTTCCCTATCGATCATTATTCATATTCATAAAACCATTTTGTGCAGTGAAAATTTGATGTGGACCTTGGGAGGTCCAAAAAAACATTTTTTTTTAACAAATCCCCCACATAAAATAAATATCCTAGGTATTTCTTTAAGCATTGTCATAGTAACTGTATTTTTATTCATAATACAGTTTATAATAGGTAGTAACAATGGAGACGGTCACAGTATAAAATTAGAAGTCTGGAAATACCAAGTACCTATTTTACTCGCTTTGGTCATTTACAGGAAAAGTACTAAAATATCTATTACGGGAATTTGAGCTAACTGCTTAAGTAGGTAACTTGTACTTCACTTATTACTCATTTAGTTCCAGCAACTCTTACAGTTGAAAATTATTGCAAACACGTACCTACGTATTAACAAATTTTTGTCCTGATTGTACAGTACAGCCCATGCCAAAAGTCTTGAACACTAGCGATTTTTTTATAAAAATTCAAACATTTCAGCTGTTTATTTTTTGTTACAATAAAGTGTTTTTACTTTCTTACCTCCGCATTCACATCCACATTTACAGATGTGAGCCATACACAATATACAACACCGCATAATACACAACATCCCTGGATTTGACGACAATTTCCTTGTTTTATGGGAACTTCATAAAAATTTGCGCATTTTTGCATTTTATTTTAGAGATTTTTTATTTATGAGTTATGGGACAAAAATAGGCATGTTCAAGACTTGGCCAAGGTTGAAAATGACATACTCAAGCTATGTGCAAGATTCTGATTAATCGTCGGAAATAAACGTGACACTTGTTTCCTCAAAGGTCCTTGAACCCTAACATTCGCCGTGCGATATCGATATTTGAGACGAAAATATTTTGGTACATTTTATCTTTGCACAATAGGCATCATGTTTTTTCCAACATTTGTGCAGTACGTTCATATTATTTTTTCTTTTCAGAGCAACACACCAAAACCCAAGCAAATAACCAAAGACTTACAAACCATAGAATACAAGACTAAATCCAAAGATGCAATTGAAATACCCATAATGATGCATTTAGACAAAGCAATGGAAAGAAAAATGCCAAAAGCAAAAGGAGCCAAAAGAATTTACTTCAAACCAAAACTACTTTTATCTCAAGTCGAGAAAGTATTTTCTTTGAATTACTTGAAGCTAAACGTCAGTTTGAAACTTGTGAATTTGAAAGTGATCACCAACAAGACCGGTGTTGCTATTGGCGAAAATGTTTCGAAATTATTGAGAAATTATTGCGAATGGCAGAAAAAGAAGAAGATTGATAATAATGATTGGTATTTCTCTGTCCTACTGACTGGATTAGATATTTACTATGTCAATAAGAAAGGGCAAAAGGTTAAAGAAGGCACAGGTAAGATTAATGAGCGCTTTATGATCTATTTAATATAGAAAAATGATATAGTTTGTTGCACCAAGGCACTTTAAGGAACCTTAGACTTGGCACGACTTTGTCTCGATTTCATTACATTTTAGAGGTAAGCAAGCAGCTTCATCGAGGCTTGGTTAGTTTTTTTCAGAATGGTTTTGGTGAAATTAGTAATGAATTTAACAATGATATAGAATAAAAACATTCTATGTTTATTACTATTTTACTTTCCCATTGTTCCCGTTTAAATCGAGCAACTACATAGATACGAGCCACTACCACGTTACTTTCATTGCATTCGTCACAATTAACATCCCTAGAGCGACCACCGAGCCTATGTATGAAAAGCGAAGTTCATACCATTGAGTGACTTCTGTACGGTCAAGGACTTTAATTCATGAGCCACCATGGAACCGTTTCAAAGAAAAAAAACATTACGATTTCCCTTGATAGTTGATGGGATGCCACTATGACGTTTACTGTGAATTGGTTCCATGGTGGCTCATGAATTAAAGTCCTTGACTGTACCAGTTCTTTTGTGACTATATCTATTTGAGTTATTAAAATATTACTTTATTTCCCAGGTCGAGGGTATATGAGTAAGATGTGCAGTCAAGATAAGAGCTGTGCCGTTGTCAAATGGAATCCAAAGGACGTGGTGCATTTACTAGCTCACGAGATTGCTCACAGGTCAGTTGACACCACCTGTACCACTTAGGCTCAATTCACACCGGAAGAGCGGCGATGGGCGGCGTAGCGGAGCGCAGTTTCAGTGTCATGTCAATGTCATGTCAGTGTCATGACAATTTCAACTTTATTTTCATTACAATAAAACTTATTATCGCATGAGAAACTCTAACGATGTGCGCGGATGCCCACGGATCCGCGGGAATTCCAGCGCATTCCATAAACGATGACGTACGACTGCGCGAGCCGTCGCGGGAATGCCCGAGGATGCTCGAGTAGTCGCGAGCGGCCACTGTCAATATCCCGCCCAGAGATCTTAGACTTCCCGCGCATTCCAGCGACTTCCTGCGCATTCCGGCGACTTCTCGAGCAGTCGCGGGAATCCTTGCGCCTTCTCTACGGAGCGGGTCGCTGCGCTTCGCCGCCCTTCGCCGCTCTTCTGGTGTGAATTGAGCCTTAAGTTGCCATCATCAACCGCATTTACGTGAAGATATTCAAAATAGAGCACAATACAATAGGTACTTATTCTTTATCTACATCCAAAATCATAATGCTTTCAAGAAATCGCATACAGCGCATCTTAATGTTTAGTTTACTTTATAAAATCGGTCTAAGTACTTTTTAAAACTGGCGACAAATGATAATGATAATGGAAAGAAGAAAACAAAATAATTTAAAATTAGAATTAGAACACCAGCGCGCGTGTCGATCGGCGCTCGCTACGACGCCGATGCGCAATTGTTTGTGGATTCTGAGTTTGCCGCCTTTTTAACCGTTCTTTGTACGTCAAACAAATAGTGTCTTCGTATATTTTACAAAATTATGCCAATATCGATGCAGATAAAGTTATGTACACTCATAATATTAATTAATGCCTTTTATTGTGCAGCAGTTACATAGAAAAGGCAATTTATACTAGAACGGAGACCTCGCTTAGCCTACTTTATGTTTGCATCAAATAATTTAAATCTAGCCTTGACTCATACATCTCACCCCAGTCTAGACAGTGCTAATTTCTAGACCCAGATGAGGTGTGCAAATAAACACTGTCATACAATTAGATTGGCCAATTCACTTCCAATTGATTCCAAGAACTAGTTGACGACGCCGATTTCTGACAATCGTTTGGACCCAATTGTAATCAGAGCATATTTTTATTTATGTACATAAGTACGTAAATAATGAACATCACGCCTCTATCAATCGGGGTAGGCAGAGAACACACGCAAGGAAACCAAAACCATGACAGTTCATATTTCGTTTCCTTGTAGCATAATTTTAGGTTTAACAACCGAAAAGGGGAAAAAAATGATTGGTTGCTAGACTGTCCCCTAAAGCTAACCTTTACTTCGTTTAAGATTAGGCATTTAATGGACAATATTTGAGTTCAGGAAGAGTCAGGAATCCAAAGTGGAAATCTGCAATAAACAAACGGTACTTATCACCATTTGCGGCGACGCCTTGGGTTTACTTAAAAATGTGAGAGAATTTGATTGTTAAATTTAGTGTTAGGTAGACATGAAATAGAATATAGGTAATTAATGTCATAGTTTCCCTACAATGTAGCGTTTTGTGTGCTCTGTCTACCACATTTGGGAATATAGGCGTGATATATTTATGTTTATCTCATTAACCAGACTCATAACTTTTCAGCCTCGGCGTCTACCACGACGGTGTGGGCAACAGTTGCCCAAGAAGTGGAGCCATGATGGCCGCCGTGTACAGCCGACGACAACCGCCGAAGCACTGGTCGTACTGCAGTAAAATGCACCTTACCCGGTTTTTGAGGTAAAACTTTTCTCTAAACTTTTAAACTTTTACCCCATGTTTTACAATAACACCTCTCCATTTCTTCCGTGGATGTCGTAAGAGCTGCCCTAGGAAATAGGATAAGCCTGATAAAATACTGAGCTCCAAAACTCAAAAAGTCTGTCCTTGTTGTATTGAAGCTTCAGGCTTGAATCACAAGAATCAGTTGTTTAGAAAAAGGTTTACTTTTGACCCAGTCATATTGCTCCAGATTTTCAGGAAAATATTTTTCAAAAATGTTCTTTTAATGATAGCATGTGAGAGGGATCGAGGATTTCTATAGATTTTTCTTGTAGAATACCTTGTAAAGCAGTGAAACAGTCAATATCTTGATCTTCTTATTTTGTCTTCCATAAGAGCAACTTCTTTTGAAATCCAGTACATAATTTTATCTGGTAATTGCAGGATATGAGTATTGTGATTTATGTTAGAATGCGCCCGGTGCTAACTCGACTTCGTTGCATCGACACGCGACGCCCTTGGGATAACGCCGCGACGCCCCAGGGCGTCGCGACGCACAGTTTGGGAAACCCTGGGATAAGGTATATTTTAAGCGACAGGCTAACAACCTGTCCCTATTATACCTGCCAACTGAAAACCTATAAATATGCTAGAAGTGGCCACGAAATTTGAAAAAGTCATGGTTTTGTCTGTGTAGCGTTTCGTGTGCTCTGCCTACCCTTCTTGGGAATACAGGCGTGAGGGTATGTATGTAACTTTCCCAAACTTCTATTGAAATATTGATATAACTTACTTCAAATAAGGTCAGAATATTCTACGTAACTTGCAATGAAAGCGCATAAAAACGTATTTACGACATCACTTTATTAATCCCTAAAATTATCATCGTTTCTCTTGCATATTATCCATGTATCAACATTTAAACCTTCCTCTTGAATCACTCTTTCTATTGAAAAAAGACACATGAAAATCTATTGCGTAATTTTAAAGATCTAAGCATACATGGGTACAGACATGTAATGAGGAAGATGATAATGATAATAGTGCACCGTCGTCTGTCTATTGCTCAAAATGGTCTTTGACGATTATAAAATAAAATACTGTAGAATGACAATAAATATTTCTCGTGTTCTTACTGATTTGTGCAATTAGTCGGACCACAAAGGAACACCAATCTATTTTTTGATCTTTCGCTAAAAACATCTTTCATGAATATTTGCTCGATACGAAGACTTTATGCTCATTAATTTTATTCTTTTGTTTTTTACAGGAACGAAAAAAAATCATATTGTGTGCGACCAGCGTTATAATGCCTGCGAAAATACAAGCATAATATCTATTGATAGTTATGTGACAGCTGCATAATAAAATGCATTAATGTACGAGGGGTGATTTAATGCTTAATTATGTACGATCTCACACATAGCTTAAAAACTACATTCATAAAATAATATTGACAAACATTCATAAATACCATTTATACATCACATGAATCGCATCACAGCTACCAGCAGCGAGGTAAGTACTCCTGTTTCCAGAAGTACATAATTTGTTTTATTTGAATCGTCATCTGTCGGCCGGATAGCCTAGCGGTTAGAGAACCTGACTGTGAAGCTTAAGGTCCCGGGTTCGATCCCCGGTCGGGGCAGATGTTTGTATGATGAATACGAATGTTTGCTTTCGGGTCTTGGATGTTTATCCATATATATGTAAGTTTATCCGTTGTCTAGTACCCATAACACAGGCATTAAATTGCCTACTTTGGGACTAGGTGATTGGTGTAAAAATTGTCCAGTGATATTATTATTATTATTATTCACATATTCATTTATTCTCTTAGACTAGGTTTTTTACAAAATGATTATAAAAAGTAAAATACAAAA
>BHDV01003011.1:209022-223458 GCA_005406045.1 Adoxophyes honmai | reverse complement strand
CCAAGGGGACCAGTAAATAAAAATAAGTTACTCTAATTATTGTGTTTGCACACTCATATGTATATGAGTTTAGTTGTTTTCCTATGATATAAAATGTTCCCACAAATTACGAATATTTTACTTGTTTCCATAATTAACGATACGGTCCTTAGATAAAAAATGGTGATGCATAGTTTGTTATTTATATAGGTACATACATTGTTACATACAATCACGCCTGTTTTCGCAAATGGGGAAGGCAGAGCACACAAAACGCTATTTAGATAAAACGATGACTCTTTCACGTTTTGTGGTCACTTCTAGCATAATTAATATTTTTTAGGTTATAAGGTGGCAGGTACAATAGTGACAGGTTGCTAGCCTGTCGCCTAAATTATGTATGCCTTAACCTATGTCCTTAGTCGCTTCATAAGACATCCACGCAAGAAATGGAGTGGTGCTATTCTAGACCCGACACCACACGGAAATATTTTAAGTAAGTGTTATTTATAAGTCACTAATATTGTTATTTCTATAACATAATATAGCCTTTGTAAGTAAGTAAAAAGCTACGTCGCCGTAAGAGCCATTCTGGCACTCAATCACTCGCCGATATCAATCGCACCTTTGCGGGATCAAATTTACAAACAGGAGAACAGTGACAGCGCTTCGGAACAAACATCGAGCCCTTTTTCTGTTTAAATTGTTCCCAATAACCCGCGAGCTTCTGTAATCCTGGTGGGTATTTGCGCGTTTTGAAGTTTATATATTTTTTTGGATGAATTGTTTATGTAATTTTTATTGTTGAAAGATTTTATTTTGGTGAACGATCGATTTAGAATAACACCTCTCCATTTCGTCCATAGATGTACCTAGTAAGCGGCGACTAAGGATTAGGTCAAGGTATATTTTAGGCAACAGGCTACCAACCTGTCGCCATTATTCCTGTCAACTCATAACAAAAACAAAAATACTATAAATGGTCAACGTGAAATAGCCATAGTTTTGTCTATGTAGCGTTTTGTGTGCTCTGCCTACTTCATTTGGGAATACAGGCGTGATGTATGTAAATTAAAATCTCTCCTCACACCAACCATAAAAGAAAGAGATGACAATTTTTTAAGTTTAAACCAGGAATGAAATAAGTAAGTAAGTAGACACTTTATTATAATACATACAAGATGATGAAGAACACAAGCTAACTTTAAATCTTAACCGATCTCTTGCAGCCAAATTTCGCAACGCAAAGGGAAAACTTAATCACCTACTGTGACTAGCAAAAATAAGCTACAGTAAACATGCAACTGAAAAAAGGAATATAATAATATCAAACGGTTTGTCGGTTTCCTTGCGCCTTGAATATTTAATCTTTTTCTGTCCACAAGCAAGTATCCTGTTGTTTGACATCGTTTCCCTTTATTTCCGTTACACATTCGGATGCCCCATTCGGACGCCAAGAGGCCTCTCGGTGAAGCCGGGCCAGACAACAGACTTTTTGTGCGATCGAGTCTGCGGCGCACAAAAAGTCTGCATGGATTGTATGCATTGCGCGTTGGAATTTTTGCGCGTCGTGTGCGTTACTGCATATGGCCCTGCGCAGACGGCAGACTATCCGCGACAGACTTTTTAGTCTGTGAAAAACCTATGCAATTATAATATGCAGTAACGCACACGACGCGCAAAAAGTCCGGCGCACAATGCATAGGTACAATCCTAGCAGACTTTTTGTGCGCCGCAGACTCGATCGCACAAAAAGTCTCGTCTGCGCTGCCCCTACAATTCCAAACGTTCCATTTTCACAGACTAAAAAGTCCGTCGCGGATTGTCTGTCGTTTGGCAGGGCCTTAGATGACGACGGGGTAAATTGGATGGTTATGTAATATGAATGGGAAACTATATAATGCAAAGCGTTTGTTAAATCCTGTTTTGCGGACCCGCCTTGTTTTTGTTGTTTACGGTCACCGCACATCCTTAGCCTTAGTAGGCGTAAGCGACACGTTTTTGTAGTTTTTATATTGTTTTTGATCTTTTTTAATAAAAGGTGAGTGCAAGTTGAAGTGCTGTGTATCAAAAGCTGAATACTTATATATTATATAATTTTGCATTGTGTTTAACAGATGTTACGTCTCTCGCTGCTACTGTTACTACGAGCTTAGACGCTACCTCTCTTGTACCTTCCATCATATTTCGAAAACACTGTTTACGTATTTTACCCCATAATTAGTAGGTATTAAGCTAATTATTCCTCGTATTATAAATGTAAAAGTGTATATCTATCTGTCCGTCTGCCTGTTTATCTTCTGTCTGTTATCTTTTCACTTTTCAATCGCTGTACCGTTCTCAACGAAATTTGTTTTGGGGATGTTGTTATGTTGTGCATTTTTACCTACTCGTTTCAATTTATAAATAATCTATCATTTGCTCGAAGGTTGAATCCATGCACAGATCCCCTCGGGTATAATAAATTCACCTTCGTACATGAAGCCGTATCTTGTAAATTGGTTTATATACAGGCAGGGAATCTGAATGTTCAGCAGGTTGACCGCCTTCATCGGGGGGCACGGCAGTGCCCCCACCAAGTCGAGCGCAAAGCAAGCACTGCCGTACCATCCTTTACTGGAACCATTTCGCGGCATTTTCAGGCCCCTATTTGAGAACCTCTGGATAATACTAGGACGCTGAAATTTTCGTCATCTAGTGAGCTATAACCATATACTTAAAATCCAAAATTTCAAGTGTGTAGGTAATTCAGTTCCGAAGTTAAGCGAAAGCAAAGTTTCGCATTTTCGACACTCACTCACTCATGATCATCAAAATAGAACTGGTACTTCCCGTTAACTCAGAGAGCTGAAATTTGGTACATGGTTAGGGATTAACGACTACATAAAGGGAAAAATGTAAAAACTAGGATAATCGAAGATCTGAAGTGAACCTGATTAGAAAACACTAGAGCCCAACCAAACTACTATAGAGATCGACACACTTCTTTTACAAAAAATATTCAACTTAGTGGGTCGCTTCATTTGATGTCAAAAATCTGAGGACTGAAGTATGTGATGAAGACCCTGAGCTGCTCTGGTACATAAAAAAATCGACGGTAATTGCAAAAATCCAGCGTAGAGAGACACATCTTCTAATTTAAGGCCCGCGAATGGGCAATACGAAAAACTGTTCCTACTGTACGAGATCAAAACCGGAAAACAGAAAAGAAAGATAATTTGCAAAAATAAGTAAATGTGTAAAATAAGAAAATGTAACATAATTAATGAATATGCTCACGTTTCTACAAAAAGAAGTGAAATCCCATCAAAAACATTCTGTAAAAAAAACTATCCAAGTCTCGTTGAAGCTGCTTGTTTATCTCTAAAAAGTAATGAAATCTAGACATAGTTGTGCCAAGTCTAAGGTTCCTTACTGCGATTTCTTTATTATTATAGTTAATGTTGTGTGACTTGGCCGTTGAACACTTTATACCAATTACCCATACCAGTATGGGCTATTACCTCGCGTAACAAACAAGGTAGTTGCAACATTACATGTTACAAAATTGACCCACTAACGTATAAAAAATGTTCAACGGCCAAGGCACACAACTTTAACTATAATAATAAAGAAATCGCAGTAAGGAACCTTAGACTTGGCACAACTATGTCTAGATTTCATTACTTTTTAGAGATAAACAAGCAGCTTCAACGAGACTTGGATAGTTTTTTTTACAGAATGTTTTTGATGGGATAATTTATTCGCATTATAGGATAAACTTCACCATGAAGTTCAATGTCGAGTATTTATGTCATGCTACTGGCTGGAAATACTAATAAGGCCAATTTTAGAAACATCCAATTTCCCTGACTGTACATTAAGTACATACAAAACAATTCTTGTGTGGTGTTGGAATAGAGTAACACTTCCCCATTTCTTCCGTGGATGTCGTAAGAAGGAACTTTAGGTGACATGCTAGCAACCTGTCACTATTATACCTACCCACCAATTTAAAACTTAAAAAATATGCGATTCAATCACGGTTTTGTGTGTATAGCGTTTCGTATGCTCTGCCTACCCCATTTGGAAATACAGTGATGTATGTATGTACAGTCAGCGTCAAAAGTAACTGACAATTTTAGTACTGAGTTACGTCAAATTCTATACTAAAATTATCACTTACTTTTGACGTTGACCCTACTTATGTATAAAATTAAAAAACGGTAATGCTTGTTTTTGTGCCCAAAACATCACGTTTTAGAGGCCTCTTTCCGACAAAGTTGGGTCAAAGTAGTAGACGTGACGGTTCCCTCCGGATATTAGAAATGCTAAGAAGCTGCTGAAAACCAATAAAAGTTGTGATTAAAGATTGGACGACACCAGGGTGACCAGAGGTCTTCATGAAGTATAAATGAGTCTTCATGTGAAGTTTTACATATTTTTTCCGTAACTCATACGAAACGTTCCACAGTAAAAAACAATTTTTTTCATGTTTTTTTGCTGGTTCTATCATAATTGTCATAATTCTAGATATGAATGAAAGAAATATAATAGTGACAGGTTGCTAGCATAGCGCTTAGATCAAGCCTAAATGAATTTATTTGGTTGCCTTTTACGACATCTATGGATTAAATGGAGAGGTTTTAATCCTAACCCGATACCACACGAGCAAAAATCACATTCTTTTTTTACAAGTAACGGAGCTACAATTGCATGAAAATATCCTTACTTCCTTACTAATTATTATAAATCGGAAAGTGAGTAACTACTGAACCGATTGCTTTGATATTTTGCAGACGTAAAGTTTGAAGTCCGGATTAAATAATAGGGTACTTTTTATCCCTGAAAAAGTTGATATTCTCGAGGGAAAACAAAAATATAGTTTCCTTGATGGATGGATTGGAGATGGCGCTGTGTGTCGTTTAAAACAAGGTAAATTATTGCAAACGAATATAAACAATACATGTAGGTAAATTTGTTGTCCTTTATACCGCAATATTACCGAATTCCACGCGGGCGAAGCCGCGGGCGAAAAGCTAGTTCTAAATAAAAAGTAAACAACTTCATTCAGTGAATTACATTAACTGAGGCGAAGTGCAAATGTCTCATAACCTCCTCGAAGCCTGCGACCCTGAGTTGCACGGAAGGCTTTTACCATGAACACTTCGCACTAAATTACAACAATAATACATACGTAGGCGTAAAATATACACAGCTTTCCGCCAACCGTCATTACCACGAAGAATGCGCCGCAAAAAACTCGACGAAGAGTAGCTTCCGCGGTATAAGCATCGGAATCTACGATATTACCATGGAAATGTTCCCCCATCATTCACATTTGCAGCCACCCTACTCTGTAGGTCAATTTTGTCTCGGGGAAAAACGTCAAAAAACATTGATTGCTCGCAGAGGACGAACTTTGTTCAAATTCCACAAAATTATGGAGACGAAGTTAATTTGGCTTGAGTTTGGACGCACCTTATTTTTCTGACGTCCGTAAGTTAGATTACTACTTTATTATAATTAGTTTTTGAAGTGGATATTGGTGATTTGAGTGATCTTTTTCGTCGGAATCGGCGTTTGATGTTGTATTTGACCGGTGTAGAGTGGGCGTGTATACACAGATAAAATGAAACTGTCTTAACCTATTGAGGTAAAAATGGAGAGGTGTTGTTCTAAACCCGATACCACACGGCAACTCTATCAGTTGTTTTTTTCGAGCAGGATTAAAACAACTGCAACGTCAAGTAAGCCACAATCTAAATATTATAAAACTCGAAGGTGACTGACTGACTGACAGTGATTTATCAACGCACAGCCCAAACCAGTGGACGGATTGAGCTGAAATCTGGCATGCAGATAGATGTCATAACGTAGGCATCTGCTAAGAATGAATTTTAACTAATTCTTTGCCCTAGAGGATAAAATAAGGGATGGAAGTTTGTATGAAACTTTGTCAATTTTAAACCGATCGGGCTGAGACTTTGCATGCATAAAGCTACTATGACGTAGGCATTCTTTAAAAAAAGATTTTGATAAATTCCGTTCCTAAGGGGAAAAAATAGGGGATGAAAAATCTATTCATATGTACCTACTAATGCTTCTTAACGCGAGCGAAGCCGCTGGCAAAAGCTAGTTCTAAATGTAGCTGGAACAGCTTGGCTACTCAAATTTATCATGTTCCATCCACGATTAATTAGAGTTATCCAAACTTCGTCAGGAAATTTAGAGACATTTCAATTCGCGCTGAGAACATCTTTATCAAAAGGGGCGAAGTTGTAACAAGACAAGCGATTGCTTTCATTTGATTAGGCACAGCCCGTTCCGAATTCAGTAGAATAATAATCGCTCAGTGTTATTACAATGTAAAGCAGGTACATGACAGTTGCTTCGGTTTTAATTTTTTTAGATTTTGTGCACAATGTGTTCACAATTTATTTTAAGCCGCAAAATTGATGTTAGCTTTGTTCCCTTGGAACTTTAATGTTTAAAAGGTAAAAGATCTACATGCATACAATCACGCCTGTATTCCCAAACGGGGTAGGCAGAGCACATCAAACGCTACAGAGACAAAAGAAATACATAGTAAAAGATCTAATCTTATAAAAAATCGATAATGTCTTTGATTCTGAGTGACCGCATGCAAAAATATCGAAGATCCGAGAAAAAATGTACAGCACCTAATTTTTTTAATTCGATTTCATGCAATTCGATTCCTCTTTATTTACGTAACTTTTAAAGGTCAATCTTGATAATCTACTTTTACATCTCAACCGTTAGTTATATTGCTTTAATGTTTTTTTAGCATTTAATAACCATTTAGCTCGTTTTTCTGATTGAGTGCTATTTTAATAAATTGAGTGTATACAAAAAGCAACAAGAGAGACATTGACGTCTCTTTTTACATACATATACCTGGGTTTATCAAACGGCGTGGGCAGAGCACACAAGATGCTACTCCATAACTTTTAGAATAAGTTTTAGCTACTTAAGTTAATTTGTGACAGGGTAGTTCATCGCCTAAAATATTATAATAAAACCTATAGTCTTTAGTGGTCTCTTGCGACATCCACGGAAAAATGGAGAGGTGTTATTTTAAAACCTGATACCACGCAGGTAGTCTAACACCACGGGATTAGGTAATTTACTTTACGTTACTTGAGCGTGTTCTGGTGAAGTTTGGCATCGTAATTTAGTTAAATAAGAAAATAAGATAAGTTATTCAATAAAGTAAGATGTCAAACTTAAAGTAGGCAATAGGCATCCGTTGTTATATTCTGTGGAAGTATAATTTAACTAAGCTGATGCTCTTCGAAGTAAAACTTTAATAACATAACTTGTAGGTTTAAATTAAAATTATTTAGAAGCGGATATGTCTTTTTGGAACTGTCTCCGCAATTGTAACTGAAAAGTTCTATAACTCGTTATGCCCAATTATCATAATAATTAAGAGTTTGTGTTCAAACATTTTTCGAAATTTAAATACTTAATCGATTCTCGCGCCAGATTTTTGGCAGACGATTAGGCTGGGTTTACAGCTATCCGGGAGACCCGTACGGGCTGTTGTTACGGGCGCCCGGAGCAGGAGCACAAATGAGGAACTAGAGCATCGTTTCACAGCGACCCGGAATGGTGCGCAAGGGACCCGCTTCGCGTCGCTGTGAAACGATGCTCTAGTTCCTCATTTGTGCTCCCGCTTTGGGCACCTGTAGTAAGGCCTAAGTAGGTGCGGATCCGTATAAAAAAAATTGAGTTCGTGCATTCCATTATCAAAATTAGCTGAGTAAATACCCTTAAGTTTGTCGTATCACCATTTTTATTTCACCCTATAAAACAAATCACCCTAGCTCTATAAAACAAACCACTGACATATGTGGGAAATGGAATGTAAAGATGCGAGGGAGATAGATGATTATGAATACGAGCGAGATGGATGAAGTTCGAATGCAAGAGAGACTGAAATGATGTTGTTGGGAGTTTCTAAGTAATGAACAAAATTATATTTTAATTGGGCTAAATTCCTTTCAGTTTGAATTTAATCCCATAAGTATATTACATACGTCAGTCCCTTCATCCCTGAAAAACACACAATTTTAAAATAATGTGTTCAAATTTATTGAGCTCTCATTTTATTGTATAGCGTATCAGTTTCCGCGAGCAACGATTCCCACACAAACGGAGTCATAGACAACAGCAAGCTTTACATAAAGACATCATAAGCACCCACCCACATTTGTAAACAAAGCTAATTGCAAAGGTCATTAACCGCCCTGTCATTAGGGATTTCAAAACAAATGGCAAACGAATCTTGGTTTGTTAGACAGAACCAATACAACTGTGTGCTGACAAGCCTCCGTTGACAGGGCAGTTCTAATGGGCTGTTATGAGCCCTGTGCGTTGTTTGCATACAATCATACTGTTAGCTTAGTAATGGGGACACCTAGGTACTGATGGCAATGTACATTACGCCTGTATTCCCGTGGAGTAGGCTAGGCTACATAATTTGAAGCTATGCTAGGGCAGGATACTTTTTTGTCATCTAAAGTATGTACATACATACATACATCATATTCTCACACCTGTATTCCCAAGAGTTTAGCAATTTCAGGGTAACCAGATGGTTAAACGATATACCAGTGACAGGTTGCTAGCCCATCGCCCACAATACACTAGCCCTTTCCCAGAGTCGACTCTTACGACATCCACGGGAAGAAAGGGGGAGGTGCTATTCTAACCCAGCACCACACGGGATATCTAAAGTACTGATGCCTAAACCAATTTCCTTAGTCCTTTCATTACAACAACCACGGAGTCTATTTGAAACCCGACCCTACGCGGGATAAAATGATTCGACGTAATATAAAATTTCCCTGTCGTGTAATTTACAAGCCGTAGAAGTATCTTAAGCCCGGTATTTAACTAGCCAATCTGTACCAATATTATAAAGCTGACTAAACTTATTTGTTTGTTTGTTTGAACGCGCTAATCTCTGGAACTACTGGTTCGAATCGAAAAAATATTTTTGTTTTAAAAAATAGATTATTAATTTCTCGAGGAAGGCTTTAAGGTACGTAACATCACGTTGTGACCAATAGGAGCGAAAAATCATTGGAAAATTCGAAAAAAACAGGGTTAATTCAATACCGGAAATAAAAAGGGTCTAAGTGCCAGAAAAAATCTAAACATATTTTACCCAAGAAATGTGTTTTATGTGCCATCGCCAATAACCTAAAATAAAAAAAGGTAGAGTTTTTTGGCACTTACATCCTTTTCTATTTCCAGTACCTAATTCAATTTTTGCCGTGTGGTGTCGGGATAGGATAACACCTCTCCATTTCTTCCGTGGATGTCGTAAGAGGCGACTAAGGAAATAGGGTTAGGTATACTTTAGGCGACAGGTTAGCAACCTGTCACTATTCGACCTCTTCCGTCCTTGCAAACCTAAAACTATGCTAGAAGTGGCTGCGAAGCGTGATATAGTCATAACCATAGTTATGTCAATGTCACGTTTCGTGTGTTCTGCCTACCCCATTTGGGAACACAGGTGTGATTGTATGTATGTATTTAAATTTTTAATCACTATTCCACGCCGACGGAGTCGCGGGCGCTGCTAGTGGCCTTAAAATGTCGAGTTTGTAATTGGATCGCCTTTCAGGTCACCACGAGGCGGGGTCACTATTTGTTTAGATGTTTATTAACATTATCAGGCAACGTGTTGTTTGTTTTGTAAATTTAGTTCTTATCTGGAATCGGGATTAGCAATTTAATTTGAGATATTCACACGGAGACACGTTTACACGATTAATTAAGTTTTGATAAGTGTATTATTTGGTAAAGGATATCTTTCTAAGGATGCCTTTACACAGAGACGAAGTAATTCAGTGTTGTGTGAGAAGTTCCCAGTTTGTAGTCCAATTCCTTTCACGCCTGTATTCCCAAATAGAGCAGGCAGAGCACACAAAATGCTACATAGAACCATGGCTATTTTACGTTCCTTAGCAAACCACGAGCATGTGTTTAGGTTTAACGTTAAATGGTATTATTTTTCGACGTTCACAGAAGAAACGGAGAGGTATTGTCCTAAACCTAACGTCACACGGGTCAACGTAAAATAGTCATGGTTTTGACTATGTAGAATTTCGTGTGAATTCCCTACCCTGTTTCAGAATACGGGTGTGATATCGCACCTTGAAAATCAAAACGTCATTATCCAAAAAACGCATTTTTTCACTAGAAAGGTTTAAAAGTATGAAAAATAATTTGTGTTCAAAAACGGTATCTTTTTCTAATTAGGGTAAATATTTGTACTAGATTAGCTTTTTATTCATGCCAACTGTCTATCTAATATAAATAATGTTGTTTCTTTATCTTAATTACTTGATAATTTCGTATTAAAAAAAAAATAGTGTCACTCTTTCCTTTACTTTCTCTTAACGCCATTTTTCTACTTTCAAATTACCCTTATTTTTGATATATTTTACGGAAAAGTGACACTATAGTTTCCTTTTTGAGATAAAATGTTAATAATTTATCGTTATTTGAGTCAAAAACTAGAATAAAATTCATCATTTGAAACGCAAAGAACATTATTTTCTGGTTTGCCTATAATAAGCATAATTTTTCGTGCCAAAGTATAAAAAACGTCATGAAATTCTGAACGTAAGCAGGAAAAATGAAAAAGTTAGGTGAAATAAACATTTTTCCAAACAGATTACTGAAATAACTATTTTAAACATGCAATAAACTTATAGTGTACATATTCACTAAATAATTTTTGTATTTTTAGTAAAGTTCACAAATAATAAGCGTAAAAAGTGTCGGATTAGCACAGCTAGGCTTGAGTAAAGATATGTGCGATATGGTCATACCTGTCACTGGCACCGTCTTACTAGAAACGTCAGAAAATAACAGGTATTCTATTCCGCGCGCGTGTTGTCTCGCTCGTGTAGCTGTGCTAAGCCTACAGCTTCTAAATGTTGTAATATTCTTTGTAAAACATACTAAAAAGTTATAGTATACAATTTTTATCAAAAAGTCTGATACGTAAATGACTCATAATCTTAATTAAATGTAACTAAATCCAAAAATATTAACATTTACATAACTAAAATTTACAAATAGCAATATTAAAATAGCAGTTTTTTGTCTTAATTCACAATTTATGGGTTTTGAGAAATATTTCTAAATGAAGTACAAAATTGTACTGTCAATTACTACTTTAAGCCAATTGTCTTAGATTCAACTATTTAGCTTAAATTTATCTTATCTTAAAATCACAAGCTTTTTAGAAACATAATACGATGTGAATGTAACTAAAACGTAATAAAAATCAAATAGATTTGATTTAGATTCCAAAACAGAAGGATTAAATTATAGAAAGACGAAACATAGTATGAGAGAATAACATGTATTCCTAAGATAAACCTGATAATAATATTATTATTTTTGTGATAGGATTTTACATCAAAGAGGTCTCTAAGCTGTCTCTAAGAGGTCTCTAAGTTTCTCTTTCGTTTGTTTTAAGAAAGTTAATGTTTTTGTTTGCCACAACTACCAAGAAATACGGATTTCAAAGATCTAATCTATTTAAGGTGTAGCTTGCTATTTATAGTATTGTTAAAAATTTTAGGAATAAAGTATTTTTAGCCGGGGTCAGCTCGTGCAGTTTTCTACTATGTACTTCATTTCTTTAAACTGTTTTTTTGATAATGATGTTTTAAACCAAACTTAAACGATGTAGGTCCGATTACCTTCTCTTGCTTAACTTTTAAAGATAGTTGACAAAACCTTACGGGAAAACGACACTAAACAAAAATAACACAATGTTGCTTTCAATCGAAACTTCATGATAGTATTACATTTTAAACGAAAAGTGGCACATTAATAATAAAAACTTGATTTCACTAAAAATATTACGTAAATTGCAAAGGAAAATCGACTCTAAACGAAACAAAACACTATAGCATTATGTTAAAACTTCATATTGCTGACTAAATTGAAAATCAAGAGTGACATTTTATTGATAGATACATTATTCAATGAAAAGTTATACTAGTCTACCTATTACTTTCATGGCAAACTGTCCATAAACAAAAAAATATGTTCTTCATCATAGAGCCTAAGGCGAAACGTTCGGCGTCCTCGTCACGAATAAAAAAATGACGTTCTTCCGATCACACATTCGCATATTCCTTCCAAACGCCATAGCGACACTAATGCCCTCTGGAACATCTAAAAGAGATAGAGCTACAGGTGTCTTTGCATTGCATAGTTTTCGGCTTCCATAGCTAGACGGCATTTATAACTCAAAAGTGACAAATTTCGTATAGTGACGTTTTGATTCTCAAGGTGCGATATATACTGAACTGTACCAAATTTATTCATGACTTTCACTTTAAGCATATTATTATTAATTGTTAAGTTACTTCAGAATTAATTTGCTCATTTGCTGAACCTCGTGATTAACATCTTCTAGTACCATGACTTAAGTTGCGATCACACCAATTCTTAAAAAACGGTGACGGTACGGAATGGCAGTGACGCATTTTATACGTTGACAGTTTTTTAAACAGCGGTGTGAAGTGCTTGCGTCAAGAATGGTGCAGATATGACGCCAAATTGCGATTCCATACCGTCATCGTTTTTAAAACATTGGTATGGTCGCAACTTTATCATGTTCATTATTCTGAGCTCAACACCCGATTCAAAACGATAGTTCTTGAAACATTTTGTACGAAACCCAGACAGCAGAAATGGTCGTAATATTTTGAATCTCTTTATAGTTCACTTTGAAACAAGATGGGCGTCTGTTTGCGATTTGTTTAATAATGACTGTCTTGCCTCCAACGGGTACTAAAGGCCGAGTGGATTGCAAAACTGGAAAACATGAAATTAGGTGCTCTTTAATACTACCAAACAACTCTTACCCTTTTTACTTAAGGCTCTAAAGGTTCTAGAATCTTTTGGAATTTTCCTACTTATCCTTACTGAGTAGATCCATGACGGTTGAAGATGGATATTGGCGTATGAAATGTTAATTTCAACTTAAGACTGCTTTGTCTGCACAGAATAGTTTTTTCCCACATTTTCCAACGTTTCCTCGTTCCTATAAGTCACAGCGTGATGTTATTATAGCCTAAAGCCTTCCTCGATATCTGACATAAAAATGTTTTTTTAATTTTGAACCAATAGTTCTTGAGATTAGCGTATTCAGACAAAGAAATAAACGAACTCTTTAGCTTAATAATAATGGTACAGATGTATGAAGATTTCCTTTAGATAAACAGCACACTTATGAACAGGGATAAGAAACTTTTACAACTCAATAAAAACACTCTTGTAATATCAAATTAAAGTATTTAATTACGTTTTCTACCACTACTTTTAGATAACTAAAATGGTTAAGATTCTATTAGTGCCAAGTCCAAAACGTAAATAGCCAAGTATTTTCTTTGTCGTGCTTTACTTATTTTGGGAATACATACACGATGTTTATGTATCTTTTTTTAGACTTGAATTATAGATTCTGGCTACGGAACATGAACAACATGTACGGAACATGTTCTGTATGTAAGTATTTAACATTTATTACTCTAGTTTTATTTAACTTGACTTAATATTTTGTCCATGAATTTTATCATGCGTGTGTTTATAGAGGAATAACTACAGATTGAAGTTAAATACAGTCATCAGCTATCCGTTCTGTTTTACTAAGTAACTTAATCCGTTTCTATGTATTACATAGGTATTACAATTATAAGTGTGTTCTATTAAAGAAGTTGAAAAGATACCTTGGTTTATATTAAAAATATAAAGTCGTTAGAAAATAGGTTCCAGTGATTGTTATATTAATCAAAAACTTTGAAGTTACTGTCTTTTCTTTGAAAAATTATTACAGTTTCATACAATTCCCTGTAATAACAAAACTAAGAGAAATCTTCCAGAATATTCCAAGCTGAGATAGCTATCAATCTTACTCGCAGCGTTGTCTAAGTTATTTATTTTTGGAATTAATTTCACGAAGCAAAAACCTAGGTAGTACCTAAGAAGGATTGCTTCAGTATCAGTAGGTACTTGCTGTTACGCTTAGCTCTAAACAAGCCTGCCTTTCAATAATTAAATATATAAAAACCTAATGTACTAAACATTATAATTAGAATACCAACTAAAACAGTCAGGATTACAAAAGCCGCTTTATTCTTGTCGCAATCTTTTCAGCGAATGAAGAAAAGAAATTTGAACTGTCGGTGCAGATACTAATACTAAAAAACAACGAGGAAAATTCATAAGCCTGTTGTTAGCAAGGCTGAGATAAAAAAGACAAACGAAACTAACATTATCACGTGTCAAATACAAAAAACATGTTTAACCAAATCATGAATTCTTTAAAACTTAAGGCGAGGTATTCCAAAGGGAGACGGAATTGAAGGTTGCAAGATCTAATGGTTTACATATTTCCTGTTAAATTTCAGTCTT
>BHDV01003011.1:193075-204301 GCA_005406045.1 Adoxophyes honmai | reverse complement strand
CTGGGCCCGCGTGGGAACTATAATAGCCCAAGCCCTCTCATACTGAGAGGAGGCCTGTGCCCTGCAGTGGGACGTATATAGGCTGGATGATGATGATGTTTATTTTAAGCATCTTGCTGTCTGAGAAAACCACTTTATAAGCATCATATAAAACATTTACTTACTAAAGGAGATGGTCGCTTCTAAAAAATATCATGTAAGGTAAATGTACCAATGCTCGACGCCTCAACGCCCAGTAGATGACACCCATCTGTCACCTGTCTTACTATGACATAAGGTTGCAAGTGCTATGTATTGGGTCAGTGTCGAGCACAGGGACGTTTACCTTACCCACTAATTGAGAACTGTCACGCGTTATGAACAAAATACTCGCAGCAAGAAATACTTCGATCCGAGCAATTAGAAGCTCCACTTTGAGGCGGCCTCAGACGTATTTGAACTAATTTAAAACGGCTTTTATTCACAACAGACTGCGATAATCTCATTACAAGACGGTTCGGTTTACTGTTTCGCGGTTTTGCGAAAATAAACATGCCTTTTAGCCACTTAAAACGGACTATTGGATTACTGCTCGGCGGCTTTGCGGATTCGCAGAAGGGTTAGCATTTAGATGTGAAAGTTCTTAGTCTCTCAAAATAGGGAGACGTTTTGAAAATTCGCTTGCGGTTTTCTATGTTAACTTAGACACTAACTTAAGTTTTTAGTAAAAAAAAATAGAAAGGCACAACGTACAAATAGACTCAAGCGCGCCTAGATGAGAATTTAAAATAACACCTCTTCATTTATTCTAACTAGTCTAGCCATAAATTTTGTTACTGGCAGTAAACAGTGATTTACAGAAAAAAAAAAATCGTCTGAATTCTAAATATCGTGTTTCCATGTGGTTATTGGGATAATTATGTGCAGTTTATCATAAAAATAAATGAACTGAAACTGGAGTGGGGCGTTAAAGAAAATAGAATTGCTGTAATTGCTCTGCATAAGCTAGGAATGGAGCCAGCTCACATTTTTGACACATTTAAAAAGTTACAAATCAGTCGAATGTTCGTCTTCCGAACCATCCTAAGGTACACCAAGGCCTCCTCTATCGGGGATAGTAAAAGATCTGGCTTACCACGTTCGGTTAAGATACTGCAAGCTGTTAATGCTGTAGGGGCAAGAATTCCCCGAAACCCCAAAAAAGGAGAAAATCCTCTCCAGAGAAATGAACACACCGCTTAGTACACTTTCATACGAGCTTACCGAAGATATACAGGACATGGTCTGAATCGATCATTGAAGTCAAAGAGAGTTGAAAGATCAAAACATTTGTTACGCTCATGAAAATCATAAGAATAATTTTTTTACGGATGATTTTTTTTACTATAAAGCAGCATTAAAACAAAAATAACTATAAATTGAACGCGTGCAACTCTCAAGAAGCCAAAAAGATCGTGGAAAGGGTGAACCCTGAAGCGAGACCCCCACACAGCTTACTTCATGGTTTGGTGGGGTGTGTCTTACCATGGTGTCTCTGTAAGCCATTTTTGCGAAAAAGGTGTAACGTTTTCGGCAAAAGTGTACCAGGATGTGAATGGATACCGGTTTTGAAACGGTAGTTAAACCACTTAACATAATATTGTTCAAAAATGTACACTGGACTTTTTAGCAGATTCGACCTCAGGTCATAAAGCTTGCACCACCCAGATTTGACAGGAAAAGACGGTTTCTGACCTCATCAGGTCAGATGATTGGCCCTCTTCTAGTCCAGACTTGAATCCTAGGGACTATAAAATGTGGGTGGTGTTAGAGGACATGGCCTGCTCAAAACACCACAACAACATCAATTCTCTAAAACAATTTTTGAGGGTAACAGTCGAAAATTTCCCAATGGATATAGTGCGTAAATCAATAGAAGAGTGGCCAGATAGTTCGAAGCGTGTCTTTAAGCCTAAAATTATAATTTCGAATAGCAAATATATGTTGTTTGAAAGCGGCATTAGCTTACCTACAAATAAACATATAATTATTGTACGTAAATTGTATTACCTTAAAAATATGTCTATTTTCATTTGTAACAGAACTTATGGCTAGACTAGGTATGGATGTCGTATTTTCCGTGTGGCGTCGGGTTTAGAATAACTCCTCTCCATTTCATCCGTGGAAATCGTAAGAGGCTAGCAACCGGTCACTATTGTACCTGCTACATGAAAATAAGAAAGTAATGGTTCGATTCCAGACAAATAAATAAACATCGGGATGGGTGAAGCTAAGAGATAGCTTGTAAAAAGATGCAATATTTGACAGTTCAAATAAGTGCCACGGAATCTCAAAATATTCAAGCAAAGGACTTAAATCCTGGCCTCTCAACTCGCCATTAAAATAAGTAGCTTATAAAATTAGGTCAAGGGTCATAATAATAAGGATTTAAAAGTCATTCACGATAAAGGATTTAATAACTGAGTTGAAAATTTTATGAAGACGTTACTGTACCAAGGTTTTCTAAACTAAGATCAATCAAACAAAAATAAAAGAATTTACTTGTAGTAAGCAATACATACATCATCAACTGTCAAAGTGTTCTTATATCGTTTCGGCGATCCGTTGCATAAATACAAGTTCTATCTTCCTCTTAGTGGACTTTAGTCCCCAGGCATAACATCAATCTGCCTGGAGAGAGCTCTCTCTATTCAAGTCTTTCCCACACTACTTCTCCTCTATGTAGTAGACGTCCTAAATGTAAATAAACGCTTGCGTATCAAATATTGATGTAACTTAAATATTTTCAGGAGGCTTAGAAAAGCTTAGTGACCCAAAGAAAAGAGTGACCTCTGATTTGGGCAGCATTAGCATTAGAGACACTTAGTGACGCGTAAATATATATTGCATGCTAAATTACCTATAGACCTATACTGTACGAGTTATTGGGAAAATAATCCTTAATCCTTAATAATATTAATATTATAAATAGGAAAGTGAGTTTGTTTGTTTGTTTGTTTGTTTGTTCCGCTTTCACGCCGTAACTACTGAACCGATTGCTTTGAAATTTTGCAGACGAAAAGTTAGAAGTCCGGATTAAATAATAGGGTGCTTTTTATCCCGGAAAAAAATTGATGTTCCCGAGGGAATGTTCGCTTTATACCGCATTATAACCGAATTCCACGCGGGCAAAGCCGCGGGCGGAAAGGTAGTGTTAAATAAATTGCAAGGACATAATATATTTTCATTCACATCTGTCACTAGGCTGTAATCTCAAGAACCGCGATAGCTAGAAAGTTGAAATTTTCTGATGAAAGGATGGTGATGAATAGTGATGATAAATATCAACTTGGCTCAGGAAACTCTTAAACAAGTTGTTATTAGAACTATTTGTGAGTTCATAAATTTCGAATTCATTAATTTAATCAATGCAATCAATAGTGTCAAGATGGCTGTCTGTCGCCTAATGCACACCTAAACCTATGTAATGTATAGTCGCTTATCACGAAAACAATGGAAGAAATGAAAGAGTGTTATACTACACAGGCAATGAATACTACTTATTCGAGAACTGCCATTTACTTTACAAAATAAAACAGGACAGGAAATAAGTAACAAAAACAAGGAACTTAAAAGGGGACATTTTTTAATTAGGTAGACGTTGTTAATTGGTCATTAAGGCTTTGTTTTGAGAGATTTGTTGTTTTTTTTTTCAGTAAATACAACTGTTTTTATCCTATTTTGTACATGAGAAGCAAGTAAAATTTTATCTTAACATTTCGTGCGTCTGTGTTCTTATTTTGACAAGGAAAATATTTTTAAATTTTCAGAAAATCGTGCTCATATTATTTGATCAGATACGAAGAGAATAATCATAAAATAATTAATCTTACTTTACTAACCTACCCCGTTTACCTAGCACCTCTCCCTTTTTTCTCGTGGGTGTCGTAAGAGTCGACTCAGGGATAGGGTCAGTTTATAATATTGTGGGCGATGGGCTAGCAACCTATCACTGCGATATCACGTTTAACCATCTGGTTACCCTGAAATAGCTAAACGTGGCACTGGATTTTTTGAATTCATGTGCTCTGCTTACCCCTCTTGGGAATACAGGCGTGAGAATATGTATGTATGTATGTACTACCTACCTACTTATCTACATTTTATGTTAAGTACAACCTTAACCTGTTCTCATTAGCCGCCTCTTACGACACCTGCAGAAGAGTGGCCAGACGATATTCTAGACTCGACACCACACTGAAATAGATTATCACACTACAGGTACCATTTTTATCGATCTTGAATCCTAAATTTCTATAATTTGTCCGTATACTATAACGTTGTGTGTTCGGCCTACTTCCTCTGGCAATAGGTACAGACGTGGTGTTTACATTACATACTCGTATGTAGCCACGAGTACAAAAACAAGTCTAAACAATTCGTGTTTTTAATTAAACTGTTACAAAATGGCCGTAAATATCATTAGTGTCGTATAAAGTACAGCGCAAGAAAGCTGTGTCTGTGTTCTTGCTGTTAAATAAAGGTATTTCCATGCCGACCGCATGCATCAGCAGTAATTCACGACACATCGTTGCGACATGCTGATACGGTCATGATTTTTGAACTCAATTTGAACTCAATCGCAGACAACTGCGAAGACATCCACAGGTAAAATGACGTCTTATTTTCCGGATAGGCAGACATACGAAACGCAACACAGACAAAAGCTTGATTAGTTTACGTTTTGTGGCCATTGGCATGACTTTAGGTTTGAAAACAGATGGAAGAATAGAGAAATAGGCAATAATAAAAAATAATAACGTGTAAGGCTGCTGCTTGGGGTCGATATTGAAGTGACATGTTTAAGTAAGCACATGGTGTATTGCGGAAGCCAAATATAGATACATACGAGTACCTACATCACGTTTGTATTCTCAAATGGAGTAGGCAGAGCACATGGAATGCTAGATTTGATCATTTCACGCGTCCTAGACACCTCTAGCATATTTTTAGGTTTTAAGTTAGAAGGTAGGTACCATAGTGATAGTGATAGCAATCTATAGTGTAACAGAATACAGAGTATTAAGTAATTTATCTTCGTACGGCCTACATAGGTGAGCTTTTCTAAAAAGGTCTTGTTTTGTAGAGACAGAGACCTCTTTTAAGGTAAATTCACCTTTAATTACTCGTCATTAAGATAACGATCGTTCCATTTCATTGCCAGGATAATATTACTTCCCTAATAAAATTGTATTTAACTAATAAGTTATACCTTGGTACCTACCGTGCCATGTCGGTTTAGAACAGTGGTTCCTAACCTGGGGGTAATTACCCCCGTAGGGGTAAAATGGAAATTCTAGGGGGGTAACAGATGGCTTTAAACAAAATGATAGTACGTTTGATATGTGTGGTTTTAATTATTTTAAATTAGCTAGGGGTAAACTCAATTCCCATACTTGTTCACAGGGGTAGTGACATTCAAAAGGTTAGGAACCACTGGTTTAGAATAATAACACATCTGATAATATTATATTAATAGCACATCTTCGTTTCTTCCGTGGTGTCATAAGAGGTCAATAAAAAAATTGGTTAAGGGTTAAGGTATATTTTAGGTGACGGGCTAGTAACTTGTAACTATTAGGTGCACTTGCTAACTCAAAACCTAAAAAAATATAATGATAGAGTGGCCATTAAACGTGAAAAAGTCACGGTTTTGTCTATTAGCGTTTTGTATGCTCTGCCTACTCCATTCCGGAATACAAACCCGATGTCTGTATGTATTTATACCTCGACAATACCTTGAATAAAAACGTTCAGTATAGCTCAAAGACTTCTTTGAAACACAAACCAGTATTCTTTTGGCCTTTCCAAACAACAAATTTCAGCTCCTCCCGCTAAAATCGTTTTAAAAACTCGATACAGTATCCCGAACAGCAAAATACTGTATTGTGTATGCGGGTACTAAATTTTTATGCGCTTATGCTGTAGTTCGCTGTTGTAAATAATATTTATACGCTACTTGTTTACTTTTATTACACTGAGAAACCAGAACTCTGTATGTTGGATGATATATTGTTATTGCCGTCTAAACGACTAAATTATAATAAGTACGACTGCAATTTGGAAACATGACATAGCGTTACATTTATTTTGATGCGTAAAGAAAGCGTATTAAATCTGCTTATGATATCGTATTTACGCAGTTGGCGTAACTCGGTTATATCGAAATGTCGTAATGTTAAACATAACGACTTCATGTTTGGCGTCGTTTTGTTTTGTTAGGATATAACTGAGGATTCTATGCGCTAAAAGTGACAAATGGGTGTACTACAGAAGGAAAAAGACGAAAAATACCATCTTAAAACAAATTACGTTAGATGTGTTGACGCTTATAGTTGCAATGCAGTTGCGTTGTGGTGCCTACGAGATGTGGTTGTTGCTTGTAGTTGCTAAGTGGTGTCTATAAAACGATTGTCGCTAGTAGTTGCTATGTAATTCCGTCGTATGCAGCCGCACTCGTTTTCAAAGAGAAAACATGGCCCTTAACTGAGAATAAAGGCGATGCGCGAAGTTACCCCTATTACGAAAATCTGGCCATATTTTGTGCCGACCATTATAGGGGCGATTGCCTTGCCGTTAAGATGTGGTAACGATGGGGTCGTATCACACGCGGTGGATAATGACGGCAAAATGTGGTACGTGTGGATTGTATTATTGATTTTCAATACAAAATGTACTATGGTTATGCTGTGATTGTGGTTATAGTGACCTGGTGGTACGTGTGAAACAACCTTTACCTTACAAAGCCCACGACCGGAGTCGATGGCCGGAAATCCCAGTGGTTAGAGAACCTGACTGTGAAGCTTAAGGTCCTGGGTTCGATCCTCTGTCTGGGCAGATGTCTGTATGAGAATAGGAATGTTTGCTCTCGAGTCTTGGATGTTTATCTACGTATAAGTAAGTTTAACCGTTGTCTAGTACCCATAACACAGGCATTAAATTGCTTAATTTGGGACTAGGTGAATGGTGTAAATATTGTTCAATGAAAGAAAAAAAAGACCGTATGTTTAAAATGGTCCCTTAAATTCGCCTTCGTACTTTTAAGATATTCTGTACTGATAACTTGTGTCTTAAGCCATTTTAAAAACTGACTTTAGGTAAAAGTAAGGCTAAGCGCGCACTACGACTTTTTGTCGCGCGACACGATTTTAAAATAGCGCTGTCCATAGTGATTTTTTTATCATAGTGCGCGCGATGACATACCTTACGTTGCGTTTCTGCGACAAAATTATCGCACGACAAAAAATCGTAGTGCGTTCTTAGCCTAACCCATTTTATTATTCTAGCTACCGACAGGGTAGACTGAAAGCCGACGCGGGTAGTCTCTTGGGTCAGTATCAATGCATGCAGATGCGAACAACAATGTTCGATGCACTATTCTATGCACTCGCTGGAACGAGGCATGCTTTGTTAGTAATTCCGGCAAACAACATGCCCAATACACTGGTGCCTGGGGCTTTGGGTAGGTTCATAAATTGTACTGGTATTTCAGCTATGTGTGCATTTGTTTGTGATGAATAAAGGGCGGACAGCGGGTGCAATCTGGTGACAAAAGCATAAGATGGATAAGACTTGAATCAAATTTTGAAAAATATTTATTTGTAATTTTTTATTAAAAATACATCAGAAATTACAAAATATCTATTCTCCATGGAACAAAATGTAGCATAATTTTATTTTAGGTTTGAAAACAGATGAAAGAAGTACTTACCCATAATAGTGACAGGTTGCTAGCCTGTCGCCTAAATCGTACCTAAACCTTTTCGCCTTTTACGACATCCACGGAAGAAATGGAGAGGTGTTATTTCATTCCGACACCACACGGTACTTATAATATTATAAACATGATTTTTAATGGTTTGAGTTCAATTGTATTGTATTGTATTGTATGACTCTTTATTGCACATAAAAACAATTACGAAAAAAAACAAGAAAACAAAATGCAGGCTTGTGTTCAAAGGCGAACTTATCCCCGAGAGGATTACACTTTTTTTGGGAGGAAACTTCATTAATCAACAAATCAAATGATGATAAGTACAAAAGACAAGTCACATATGTGACTGATATAAATATTTAGTTTCCAACCCGCTTGTCACCAAAAGAATTTATGCAAGAAAACTGGGCGCTACGGTCCATGTGTAAAAATAAAATATACTCAACTCCCTAAGGGCTGTATACTTACGACGTTTGTGTTCACTCCACTGTTCCTACCACTGCCTTTTGTTAGTAGCTGAGACGTGAGAAGCGAGAGCATCCACGTACGTGACATCCCAGATAGTGTCCTCCGTTGCTTCCACGGAACGAGTGTGCATCATAATATGCCATCAAGCCGCTTGCTACCCTCACGTGCGATAGGTACCTGAGGATTATTCACCACATACATACATACATACATACATATTCTCACGCCGTATTCCCAAGAGGGATAGACAGAACACATGAATTCAAAAATCCAGTGCCACGTTTAGCAATTTCAGGGTAACCAGATGGTTAAACGTGATATTGCAGCGGCAGGTTGGTAGCCCATCGCCCACAATACACTAACCCTTTTCCAGAGTCAACTCTTACGACACCCACAAGAAGAAAGGGGGAGGTGCTATTCTCACCCGGCACCACACGGGAAAAAGTAAGTCCTTAGCGTAATAATCATTGTGAACAAATTAAAGTAGATGTCGTAGGAGGCGACTAAGGAATTAGGTTAAGGTATACTTTAAGCGACAGGCGAGCAACCTGTCACTAATCGGGATAAAGATATACAGTTCGAATAATCCTTACCTGATAATAATCACTTTTCGGACGATGCAAAATCCTGAAATATAAACGTAACGGTAAGTTAATAATGAATGCAAGAGAGGGTTGCTGGAGAAGATAGCTCAAATCCTTTTAAATTCGCTTCCAAATAATAAATAAAACCGGCCAAGTGCGAGTCGGACTCGCGCACGAATGGTTCCGTACCAAAAACTGCAAAAAAAAATCAGAATTTTTGTATGGGGGCCCCCCCTTAAATACTAATTTTATTTTTATTCAATTATTTATTTTTAAAGTATATATTTAATTAAACATTCTGTGAGCATTTCAAGTATTTAGCTGTTACAATTATTTAAATAGACCCAAAACAGCAAAAAAAACTGCAAAAAAAATAGGTTTTTTGTATGGGAGCCCCCCTTAAATACTAATTTTATTTTATTTTAATTATTTCCTTTTAAAGTAAATATTTAATTAAATATTCTGTGAGCATTTCAAGTATTTACCTGTTACTGTTATTTAAATAGATCCAAAATAGCAAAAAAAAACATGTTTTTTGTATGGGAGCCCCCTTAATTATTATAATTATTTTAATTTTAGTATTTGTTGTTATAGCGGCAACAGAAATACATCATCTGTGAAAATTTCAACTCTCTAGCTCTCACGGTTCGTGAGATACAGCCTGGTGACAGACAGACAGACAGACAGACAGCGAAGTCTCAGTAATAGGGTCCCGTTTTTACCCTTTGGGTACGGAACCCTAAAAAGCATAACTACTGTTACTCTCCAGTGTGGATACGCTTTTTCGTATCAGGAGAGCACTAAAAGGATTTTATTTTTCAAACTGATTATCCTTTGCAATGGTAATTCGGTTTGATTACAGGAACTAAGGGAAACAAAGGGTTGTTTATTTGTACAATTCATTGATTAAGACTTTGGTTACTTGTCTGAATATTGTATTTCAAAGTTTGTGTTTTATTTTACTTTAAACATGCACAATTCATCCAACTCTCTCACTATTAGAAAGATAGTAAGCTAAAAAGCTATCGTTGATTGTTGGGAAAGGTTTTTAAGTTCAGTAAAGGACTCGGTCAGATCACGCGTCATACATAACTCCAACATAACATTTGTGCCACTAATATTATTGTACTAGCTTTTGCCCGCGGCTTCGCTCGCATTAAGTTCGGAATGACACAGAAGAGATCTCGGAATTTTTTGAATACGCTGCTGTAGACAATATGTAATATGACATTAAATTTGGGAATGGGATGAAAAGATTCTAGGCATATGCTACTAACACCCCTCATTTTAGAGAAGTGATGGATTATAAAAAGACAAAAAGTAGCCTATGTCACTCACTCTCCATCCCTTCGACTATTTCCATCTTACCTGCATGCCAAATTTCAAGCGTCTATCTTAAGCGGTTTAGATTTTTCATACAATGGGATTTTCCCGCTAACTCCTGTTCCCGTGGGAATTTTACAATATCCTGTTGCAAGTAAGCTTTAACTTTACTAAGGTACCTGCATGCCAAATTTCAAGCGTCTAACTTAAGCCGTTTAGATTTTTCATACAACGGGATTTTCCCGCTAATTCCCGTTCCCGTGGGAATTTTGCAATATCCTGTTGCAACTTAGCTTTAAGTTTACTAAGATACCTGCTTGCCAAATTTCAAGCGGCTAACTTAAGATTTTTCATACAACGGGATTTTCTCGCTAAATCCCATCCCAGTGGGAATTTCTCAATATCCCGTTGCAGCTAAGCTTTAACTTTACCAAGGTACCTGCGTGCCAAATTTCAAGCGTCTAACTTAAGCGATTTAGATTTTTCATACTTACAACGGGATTTTCCCGCTAATTCCCGTTCCCGTAAGAATTTCGCAATATCCTGTTGCTACTAAGCTTAAAGTTTACTAAGATACCTGCATGCCAAATTTCAAGCGGCTAACTTAAGCGGTTTAGATTTTTCATACAACGGGATTTTCTCGCTAAATCCCATTCCAGTGGGAATGTTACAATATCCCGTTGCAACTAAGCTTTAAGTTTACTAAGGTACCTGCATGCCAAATTCCAAGCGTCTAACTTAAGCGGATTTTGATTTTTCATACAACGGGATTTTCCCGTCGGAATTTCGCAATATCCCGTTGCAACTAATCTTTTAGTTTACTAAGGGACCTGCATGCCAAATTTCAAGCGTCTAACTTAAGCGGTTTTTGATTTTCCATATAACGGAATTTTCCCGCTAATTCCCGTTCCCGTGGGAATTTCGCAATATCCCGTTGCAACGAAGCTTAAAGTTTATTAAGGTACCTGCGTGCCAAATTTCAAGCGTCTAACTTAAGTGGTTTTTGATTTTTTATACAACGGGGTTTTCCCGTGGGAATTTCGCAATATCCCGTTGCAACTAATCTTTTAGTTTACTAAGGTACCTGCATGACAAATTTCAAGCGTCTAACTTAAGCGG
>BHDV01003011.1:174115-188600 GCA_005406045.1 Adoxophyes honmai | reverse complement strand
CATGCCAAATTTCAAGCGTCTAACTTAAGTGGTTTAGATTTTTCATACAACGGGATTTTCCCGCTAATTCCCGTTCCCGTGGGAAATTCGCGAATTCCTTTCTTAGTGCACCTCTACGGTGCCTAAGCTACGTTCCTTCTAAATTTCAAGTGCCTACGTTTAGCCGTTTAGGCTGTGCGTCGATCTGTCAGTCAGTCAGTTTCTCCTTTTATATATGTATTTAGATTTAGATAAATCATGCCTGTGCCATTGGGGTCGGCAGAGCTAACGAAACGTCGCATAAACAAAACCATAACTATATCACGTTTCGTAGCAACTTAGTATTAATTTAAGTTGAAACACTGATGGAAGTGGATAGTGCAGGGTTGCTAGCTTGTCACCTAAAGCATACCTACCTTAACCTATTTCCTCAGTCGCCTGTTACGATATCCATGGAAGAAATGGCGAGGTTGTTATTCTAAGCCCGACACTACACGGACGGTTTCTATTTTGCCATTAAATAATATCTATAACCCAAGAAAAATATATTTTTACTTTTCCTTCAGGTATCTTTTGATCCTCAAACGAGTTTAGTGAAGCATAACTATGCGACATACGTAAACTTGTATGTAATTGACTCACCCATACTCAATTTCTTACTCACTGGAGTTAGTTGGTTCCTTTATTCCAAATAACAATAAGTTAAAATTTGTGTAGGAAATAGACTACGAACAATATTTTAAACAATTGTAAAAGAGAACAATATTGGTTAACTAAACTTAAAAGTAATAATGAAATCTAAATGACCTACATTACATACACTTGATTCTATTTTGTCGTTCAGTTACATTGTATGATAATGTTATTTTTGATTTATCAAAATAAATAAAAATGTAATAAAAATAATCAGGTAATGGCGTGTGACATCACTGACTCTTATTTAAAAATTGTGATCAATTATAATTTGATCAATAGTAATTACCCGTGTGGTGCCGGGTTAGATTAGCACCTCCCCCTTTCTTCCCGTGGGTGTCGTAAAAGTCGACTCTGGGAAAGGGTTAGTGTATTGTGGGCGATGGGCTAGCAACCTGCCACTGCAATATCACGTTTAACCATCTTGTTTCCCTGAAATTGCTAAACGTGGCACTGGATTTTTGAATTCATGTGCTCTGCCTACCCCTCTTGGGAATACAGGCGTGAGAATATAATATATTATTATGGATCAATAATAACAAACGAACGAAATTTCTAAGCCTTGCAACGTTTTTTTTTTGTTTGTAAACTAAACAAGATCTGTACTATTTCGTAGCAATTTGTAGCACGTGCTATGCGGGCTCTACGTGCTTCCGTAGCCTTCGTAGCACAACAAAGATGACTAACATGTTACGTGTCAAGCCAAGTTCAAGTAATAGAACTGGCAAGCAGAACCATTTGGAACTTTTGACCCCTCATAATTCAAAAACTATTTCACATAAACGTGTCTTTGGCTTATGATATTGAAACTTGCAAGATACATTGCACTCCAAATTTTATAAACATATTTCAAACAGTTATTTAGATATTAGAGTTCAAAAATCGTAATTGTTATTACTGACTAACCTGTAATAATACTAACACGTTCAAAAATACTTTTAATGTTTGTTATAATGTTTTCCATACAAAAGGTATCAGGATTTGCGACAATGCCTTGCGATAACTTAAAAATGTGTTAGGTTATGGCAGTTAATTTCAAATTTATGTATACGCAGGACTTAATCACGGTATTTTTAATTACCTCTCGACGTTTCAGCCGCTTTACAGCGACCGTGGTCACGACTCACGAGTTGACTCATAAATATGAGTGAAAAACACAAAAGTTTACAGTCTAGTTCTTAAGTTAGTTTTTATTTTAGTTAGTTATTTTCTTTTAATGTTTTTGATATTGTGTAATGTTACATTTTTAAATAAACCCTAAACCCTAGTTATAAAAAGCTAAAGTTTAAAACAGCAGTTAATTTCAAATCTTAAAAAAACGGAGTAATAGATCTCACTTCTTTGTCATTGAAGTCAACAATCAAGGCATTTATTGGACTTGGCTCTCGTTTCACATTTATGTTTTTAATAGGATATAATATTACACGTTTAACCATCTGGTTACCCTGCTGAAATTGTTAAACGTGGCACTGGATTTTTAAATTCATGTGCTCTGCCTACCCCTTTTGGGAATACAGGCGTGAGAATATGTATGTATGTATGTATAATATTACACAAACTATTTGGACCTATTGTGCTTATTCAAAATACTACTAAGTATACTTACACTATACTATACTTATTATTATACTATACTATACTTTTTTAAACTTTCGTGATTCTTATACAATATGTATGCTACGAGTCAACTCGTGACCACGGTCGCTGTAACGCAGCCGAAACATCGAGAGGTAATTAAATCATACCGTGATTAAGTCCCGCGTCAACATAAATATTATTATTATACTTACCCAAAACTATGCTAAAAGTGGCTGTGAAGCATATAGTCATAATCATGGATTTGTCTATGTCACGTTTCGTGTGCTCTGCCTACCCCTTTTGGGAACATAGGCGTGAGTGTATGTATGTATGTATTATACTATAAATGTGTCGCAATCGTGAAGGGTTATTTAGAGGTACGCGTGGTATCTAAAACCACAACCATTAAATTCCTTAATGTTGACGGGACGTATATCGCGGTTTTACCATAAATAACCACTTTAAGGTCCTCTCACTACCTCCATTTAGATAAACGAAATATATAGTGTGATTCTCAAGATATATCGCACAGTGTAGATGTCAGGTTGACCGTTTAAATAGGTTTTTTATGAGAGGGTTTCGTGTATTTATGTTTTATGGGTTTGAAGGCTTCGTTTTGGAACTCATATTTTAAGTTAGTAATGTTTAATTTGCTATTAAAGATTTTTTTATGTGGACACTTTTTTTTTACATAAGTCCTGGTTTCATCGGCTCTTTATCACTTTTCAGGTCATTGCGACCTGTATATCGTATTAGGACATGATGGCATGAAAACCTGCGTCAGCGCGTTGCCTTGGCCCTTGGATCAGTGATACATGCTTTTACTTAAATATCCTGCCTCCACATTTAGTACACTATGATTGTTTTTATGTAAATTTTTATCATTTTTTTTTTGTTTGTAATATTTTTTTTTGTATTTTATATTTTTGTTTTGAAAAAATGACTTTCTGCCAAGTTTCTTGCGGCGCATTCTTCTTGGCAATGATGGTCTTTCCGAAGCGCTGGTAAAATCAAAAATGACGTGTAAAAGCGCGTTTAGGAGCCTATTTGCATAAATAAAGTTTTGAATTTTGAATTTTATCGCAAACTTATTCCATGCGAAGCTATACTACTTATACCTATGCCAATACAAATACATACATCACCTTTTTTATTTTTGTTTTGTTAAAAAAAGATTTACAGGGGTTTTAAGACCCGTACACCCGACCACTGGTTAACATATTTACGATCAATTTCCCCGTAGAAATCAGAGACAAAAAAAGATCACTTTTAGGTTTGTCAAATGGCTCAAACAAGTTACCTTTTAACTATTTACACACACATGTATTAGAACCACGGGACATGACTGTTATGGATTTGTTTGGTTACAGAGACAATGGCAGTCATTTGAAAGGGTCGCTGTACCGTTGCTGCAAGCGCATTGGATGTTATTCCATATATTTTTCTCCCTATGGTGGAACTAGTTTCATTTATTATACACTAGCTTTCCGCCCGCGGCTTCGCCCGCGTGGAACTCGGTTATATTGCGGTACAAAGCACAACTATAAGAAAACTTCTCGTTTCAAACGACACACAGCGCCATCGATCTATCATCGATCGATATCGATCTATCATCGATCGATATCGATCTATCATCGATCGATATCGATCTATCATCGATTGAAATCGATCTATCAAGCAAACTATTATTTTTGTTTTCCCTCGGGAACATCAATATTTTCCGGGATAAAAAGTACCCTTTTATTTAATCCGGACTTCTATCTTTATGTCTGCAAAATATCAAAGCAATCGGTTCAGTAGTTACGGCGTGAAAGCGGAACAAACAAACAAACAAATAAACAAACAAACAAACAAACTCACTTTCTGTCTTATAATATTAGTAAGTAAGGAAGTAAGGATGCCGATATAAAAACTGCTGTGTGGTTTCGGGATAGAATAAACACCATTTCTTCTGTGGGTGTCGTAAGAGGCGACTAAGGAAATAGGTTTAGGTATGCTTTAAGCGACAGGCTAGCACACATTATACACGTTCGTTTCGTAACTGTAACACCAACTATATATTTTTTACGAAAGAATGAGTTGGTATGAGCACAGGGTATTCTCTGCTACTTTCTTAATTTTAGTTTGTGTGACATAAGAAAAAGTTATGAGCAATGTTGTTAATAAAATCTGGTTGACGGACTAAATAGTTTTGTTAGCCATCTTGCCTTAGAAGAAAAGTGGCGACTTCGGTCACCGCAATTAGAATGCTCTTCGCTGTTCTCTTTGTTTGCCAGAATATTTATGAAACCTATTCGTGCTGTGTTAGTGAACTCTTATAAAAAAATGTTACGAAACTACTTCGAGGCCCTTTTTTAGAAAAAAAATCGGATCTCTCATGGGTTTCATCAAGTTTAGCTCGACTTGATTTGGGCCAATTTTTTTTGTTGCCCTACATTTGATAATAATAACATTTAATATGTATACCTAAACCTCCTCAGTCGCCTCTTACGACATCCGCGGAACAAATTTAAGGAATTAAAAAACCTTTTCTGACTTCGTGAAAGCTTCAAACGTTCTCAAGAACAAACATGTTATTAATTTGGCTTGAAATCTCCAACATCACAGCAGCGTGAAATTACTTTCCTTCAAAACCGGCCAAACAAGACTGCGGCTTCAAATCCTCTGTCGTTTTAGGTTTTATTTCTAGCTTATTATCTTCGACAAAGGAAAATCAGGTAAATCTGCGTATTATTCTCATTTCAGGCTGTCCCTATTTAGCTGATCCGTTCTTATTACATTCCCCCGTTGAAAGCCTTTGCAGTATCTTCATGCACTGTTTGAGTATGATTTATACTTGGCAACAAAGATGTTGTTATAGGATCTTGCCGCATGACAATAAAGTGCCTACGAAAACTTTGAACGTGATGAAAATGAATAAAATATGATTTAGGGTCGTCAAACTACGGTGGTTGTCTTTTATCATCATCTTAGTAATATGCCGTCATGCCTCTTTCCCATAGGTAGGCAGAGACTGCTTTGTTTCAATTGCTACGATCCTGAGATACCCCTTTTGCTTTATCCACAGTCATAATGTCTTAAACATGCTCGTCGGTAACGGGTACTCTTGACCAGATTTTTTTATAAAACTGAACTAAGCTTGCGAGTATTCTTCTCTATCCTACTGACTATGCTTACTTTTTCAGAAATGGTCGATCCCTTACCACAATCATTTCTTATTCCTTCTTTCAGTGATCTATGCCCTTCCTTTTTTCTTAACGCTTTCTTTTCTATTGATTTTTTAGATTACTTTTATGCTTATAAAATAATTGTTTGACAAAATCAAATCTAGTTATTTACCGCTCGGGTATCGTGGAATGTCGTTAGAGGGGACTACGGAAATAGTTGTCTAGTTTAAACGAAAAATGGTGCTGAAAGTGGCAATAAATGAGAAATAATCATGGTTTGGCTATGTTAGTTTCGCGTGTTCTTCGTACCTCATTTGGAAACACATGCGTTATGTATATGTGTGGTTATGTAAGTATCTAGCAAAGTTTCAGAACTAAGCAAGGTAAATGTACCTGTACCAATGCTCGACGCCTCAACGCCCAATAGATGACACCCATCTGTCACCTGTCATACTATGACATAAGGTTGCAAGTGCCATGTATTGGGTCAGTATCGAGCACAGGGATGTTTCCTGTACCACACGTTAATATGGTGCTATAATAGGGTCACATAACACGTTATCATATCATACTTGTTGCGCGCTTGACCGTATGTTACGTGATGAGGAACAAAAATACGTTGACCCAGCTTCATTCATAAGTTATTAATTATAGGAGCAAAGCCGTACCCCGTCTTTTGTTTGGTAACGCGAGCTCGGTTCCCAACTCGTTACGTGGAACTATCGACTCGAGTCCTATTGTTAGTGGTTTCTATTCAGACCGTTTGCATCGGCTACCTCAGATGGTTTTGGCATATAATTTAAGAGTCGTCTAGGAAGTTTTAAGTTACTTAACTACCATGAGACTCATTTATTAATGAAATAAACTTAAATACAATCATGTTTTTTAACGAGAAAAGATCGACATGTTTTACGCAAATGGTGTTCCATTATTGGAAGCAATGCGTTGTGCACCGCCGCTCTTTCAGCGCCAACTGCTTGACGGCAGTACCTACACCTGGCTCACTTCTACCAACTTGTTACTAACGTGTTAACTTAATTCATAATTCATAATTCATTTATTTGCATTATAATCATGTCGTACAGTAGATCTTACTTATTATAATATTTATGTTCGTGACATGAACCCTGTCAGGGCACAGCAATTTACAACGGCAAAATACTTAACAATTTCACAGATATGTATACCTACAATTGGAATTACATTGATGGATCTTCTAAAAACTCCCCTATTGAATAATAACATTTTTTGGATAGGAATTCTCTTAATTTCTGTCTAAAAATTTCATCTCTTATTTCATTCTTAATGTTGTCGGGTAATTTGTTTGTTATTAATATACATTGGTAATAAGGTCCCTTTTTATACATCGCTAGTTTGGATAATGGTAAGTCCAATTTGTTATCGTTTTTCCGTCTTTGCGACTTGACTACCCTTTTAGTAAATAAGTGTGAGTTGTTCCTGACAAAAAGCGCTGTTTCCATTATGTATAATGAAGGTAGTGTAAGAATATTAAGCTGCTTAAAATATGGACGGCAGCTATTTGGGACCCTGGTATTCGTTAGGATACGGATGCACTTTTTTTGCATCACAAAGAGCTGGTGGGCGTCAGAGCTTGCCCCCCAAAGCATCACTCCATATCGGAGCCATGAGTGTGCATAAGCAAAGTATGCCGTCTTTGCTGTTTCTGTATTCGTGTTTATTTTAAGGACACTTAGTGCATATATAAACTTAGATAACTTTGATTTGATTTTTTGTACATGGGGTTTCCAATTTAGGCTAGAGTCTATTGTTATGCCTAATAGATTAAATTCGGCAACTTGTCACACAATCACAACTAAAAACCTAAGAATTACTTTGATTTTTCTTTTGTTGCTCCATTATGTAAGATTTTCTATTCAATGAGACAGGACGAGAGTTGAAAATTGATTGACCTACACCATTGGAATACTGTTATGTACTTGTGTATCATAATCTTTGTTGACAGCAGCTTTTCTATTTAAAAATGCAAGCACCAGTTTTCAGTTAACGGAGGAAAACACGCAAAATCACAATTAGTAAACTAATTGCTCCAGAGATGGCCTAGCCATTTTAGCAATTCAAGCGTGATGTAAGTATGCGTGAATATTACCAGGCGATTGCCATTTTCATTTTGCTTGAACTTTAAACAATGATACTGTGCGCATCACTTGTTTGTATGCGAGCATTATTGCAGGTAAAAAAGTTCCGGTAGGCCCCTTAAGAGAACAGGCATAATTGCATTCGAGTATATTTACGCCACACTGATGCGCGTAATTTCCGCACGGCGGCGGAAATTGTCAGTTGATTGTCGAATTACGCCTCCCAACCCCGGAACACTTGGAGCGTAACTTGGCCAAATTTTCGCTGCAAATAAATACACCACAGTGTCAAAACAAACAGGTAGAGAAGTCAAAGAAGTGTAGGTTTTGTCATCATCATTGTCATCTTTTAGCATCAACATCCATGTATAGCATGTACGATTATTATGTAGCGAGTGCATGAAGTAGGTACTATTAGGCGAAGGATGACCGGCCGTCTTCATTTAATTACCTGTATCTGATTTTTTCCCATTTTTAAGTTTTTTCTACTTGTTATCCTCTTGTTTTTCTTGGTTATCCTATGTTGTGTTATTATTTTGTATATTTCTCAGTATCTTGGGTATCTGTTCTTTGAAACTTCCATAATATGTACCGGTTGGAAGTTACTTTTATAATTTGTAAGGTTTCTGTCTATTTTGTGGGTGGACTTCCTACGCTACGCTTGCTGGTCCGTGGTCTCCACTCGAGCACTTTTCTACTCCATCATCCATCTGCTTTGCATGCAATGTGGCTTGCCCATTGCCACTTCAACTTGCTAATCCAGCGGATTATATCGGTGACTTTAGTTCATCTACGGATCTCCTCATTTCTGATTCGATCACGTAGACATCCCGAGCACAGCCCTCTCCATTTCTCGTTGAGCGACTTTGAGATGAAGCCGATAATGAAAGATTATGTTTTGGTGCCGTAAATCATCACTGGTAAATCACATTGATTAAAGATTTTCGTCTTGTGGCGCTGAGGTAGGTATGTCAGACAAGAAGATTATTGACATTGTAAAGTTTACTTGTGCATAATATGCATAACTGAAAAATTTATACATATTTTTGGTTCGTTTAGGGTTGGTAAGTATTAAATAGTGACAGGTATATAGCCTAAAATATACCATAACCTGTCTCCTTAGTCGCTTTTTACGACATCCACGGTAAAACAACTCGACCAACTTATGTAGTTACAGTCGTCCGAACAAAATGTATGGAGTCAAACCGCAAAATTAAATTTAAATTGGACTGACCCCAATGTCCGGGGTATTGTTAAAAAGGTCTTTTAAAACGCAATAAAAAATGCTTTTATACTATGTAGATCAAACCCCCCAGTCTTGAAATAATCTAAAACAAACTTATAATTTGAGATGTCCCCTCACCGTAACTTTTGAAATATTACTAAAATAATTCTGAAAAAAATATGGTATGTACCTCAAAGTAAGTACTTTTCATTAAATTATAGCGGACTCGGTATCACGGATAGTTATTTTTATACAACTCGACCAACTTACCTATGTAGTTACAGTCGTACGAACAAAACGTAATTATGAGAGTCAACCGCAAAATGAAATTTAGCTATCTATGGAACCTTATCATGTGCGTGCCCGACACGCTCTTGCCCGGTTTTTATTTTTATGTCAACAATGGTGTATCGAGCAGTTGTAATGACTTTTCTTTTGTTGCTCCATTATGAAAGATTTTCTGTTCAATGAGACAGGACGAGAGTTGAAAATTTATTGACCTAGATCATTGGAATACTGTAAGTTGTATACTTGTGTATCATAATCTTTGTTGACAGCAGCTTTTCTATTTAAAAATGCAAGCACCAGTTTTCAGTTAACGGATGAAAACACGCAAACTCACAATTAGTAAACTAATTGCTCCAGAGATGGCGTTGATGGCAACAAGTTACACTCCTGTTGAAATTAGAGCGCATGTCGTGTTTACAATCGTATCGCGTGATCAATTTAGATTAAATTGTGTTACCAATGTTTATAAGTTAAATTGTAGTTCATAAAAGCGAAAATGTATACCACAAGTATGCTTAATTATTATAAAAACAAAAGCGAATATTAACACGCCAGAGCGTGGTGTATTTTGATGATATTTTGATACATACATATCCTCACGCCTTTATTCCCAAGAGGGGTGGCAGAGCACATGAATTCAAAAATCCAGTGCCACGTTTAGCGATTTCAGGGTAACCCAGATGGTTAAACGTGATATTGCAGTGACAGGTTGCTAGCCCATCGCCCACAATACTCTAACCCTTTCCCAGAGTCGACTCTTACGACACCCACGGGAAGAAATGGGGAGGTGCTATTCTAACCCGGCACCACACGGGAATATTTTGAATAACTAAAAATAGCGAAGCGACATTGTTTTTTTTTTTGCTATCATTGATGTAAAGATTTTATTATTAAAATTAAATTAAATACTTGACTTATCAATTTCGTCCAAACGAAAGTGTACTTTACTACAAAAAAATCGACATAATATTACTAAAAACTATTGTGATATATATGGATAGCTCACGCTTTAAATCGAGTCAAGCTTGGTATATTGTCATGGGTTTGTCCGTAGATCCTTGGCTGCTGCCAACGCACACTGCGCGCCACCATTCTGTTCACGCGACTCTACCTAAACCCGATTTAAGACGTGAGTTACCGGTATTTTTTAATATGAGAGAGTCGCATGTTCAAAATGTGTCGTGTGAGCGTTTAATTTAAGTCCATTCTAAAAAACCGTCCAATATTTTAGTTTCAAACTTTAGTGCCTTAAAATGGATTTATCAGATCTCGTTAGAACCTAGCAAATAACCACCCTTAAAAAACCTATTTTCATAAAACATCGCAAACAAATAGCAAATCGCAGACACATATACACAAACACACCTTTATTTTATATCACCTTCACCTTTTATATCACCTTCCTTTTTGTGTTAAGTGAACTGCGACCTTAAAGCGGTGCATTCACGGGAATACTTTCTCCAAGCACTTGATCTATACAAGGGCCTACATTGTTCTCCCGTCCATGGGCTGCTTTGTTCTTCCCTATTATACTCCTAGACTCGGTTAAGCCTACTTTAGACTAAATTCTTTAGAAGAATAGACAGACTATTAATAGGTATGTTCGACAAAAAATTCAATCTAGTATTTTAAAAACTACACTAAAAAAACTGCAAAAAAATTGAGTTACGTACATTTTACATTCTAACATCACGCTTGTATTCCTAAAAGAGGTAGGCAGAGCACACAAAATGCTATATAGACAAAACCATGACTATTTCATGATTCGTATCCACTTCTAGTTTTATTTTAGGTTTTAACTTAGGAGGTACAATAGAACAGAATAATAATTCTTATTTTTTCTGAGGATATCGTCAGAGGCGACTAAGGAAACAGGTTAGGTTACATTTTAGGCGACAGGCTAGCAACTTGTCTCTATGATATCTTTTAACTTAAAGCATAAAAAGGCCATTCACCCTTATAAATGCATGCAATGCAACTACCAGTGCTTTATTTTGGCAATAAATTTTCCAACGCCGGTTGACTTGGCAACTCAATTTGGGACGAAAAAAAAACCAGTCAAGTGTGAAGTAGACTTGCGTTTGGAGGGTTTCATACCATTGTGTGTTCAACATTAGTTGTTAGCATTAATAGCATCAAAATTGCTAGTAACATGAGTTGTTTCAAGCAAAAACGCAGCATTAAGAATAAACGATTGAGAGACAAAGTTAACTGTGCTGTTGTCCCGATACATGGACATAGGACACCAACTTCAAAAATAAGTTTGTGGTCGAAAATACTACATTTTGCGATGCTAACCAAATTTGGAATTTTTAGATAGACGGTTAGGTAAAACCTAATTAAGCTCACATGGAACACCAACTTCAAAATTTGTAATCACAAAACATATTTTTTTTCCGCTGTAAATATGAGTCCTTATTTCTGCTCCACTCGTGTTGAGTGTAGGTTTATTACGTTCTTTTGAAAGACTAATGGAAAAAGCTACATAACCTATGAATTTTTATTGCATTAGAAAACCGCAGGTCCAAGTATTCAGTATCAAATACAATTTTGTGTCTGTTTATTTGAAAGAGGGTGTACGAAACTGCACCTTGAACTCCCGGATTGTAGAAGAAAACACCGTTTAACTGAACAAGTATTTAATTCTTGAACTCTAATAATATAGGTATACAGTTTCTACTTCGATAGCTCTTATTGATCTAAATCTAATTGAACTCTCCCAATTCTCAAAAATCCCTCAATAATACAATACTAATGAGTAGCTCTTAGGCTTTTCAGGGTAGCCAAACGTTACCACGTATGAATGGCGTCATATGAACGTGACATCTATGAAATAATATTGGAACTAAAATTGCCTTATACCGCTTAAACAGAGGGTGTTATTTTTCAGACAGTCAAACGGGCAAGGGAATCTAAAGTTCGACACAGACTACGCATAATAATATACTTACGATAATGTTTTTTATCTGCGTATAAATGTCATCTTTCCATATGCCGGTGCTAACAGATACCTGACGGTAAATTGCGCTGCGTGTGTTAGCTCATTGAATTGTATGGAACGATATTGACAGATATCTGTTCAGTAACAGATTATCTTACCGTATCTGCTTAAAGACTAAGTACATTTTTTCCTTCAGTTTAACGGAACTCTAAAAACGTGGAACACTATTTATTACAGTAAAAGCCGTTAGCCCGGATAAATTCACACGAGAATTAATTAATATGCAAATGAAATAGGGCTAGCTTTATTTATCTGGGGGACTAGCCGAGGTGTGCCATTTTGCGAGAATCACAGCCGATGAAAATTTACAACTCTGCCAATTTGGGAGAGTGTTACGCATAGCTTAGCATTGTTAGATGCGAGTTTTATTCTCTGGCGGTTTAGACTTATCTATACTAATATAATAAAGCTGAAGAGTTTGTTTGTTTGTTTGTTTGAACGCGCTAATCTCAGGAACCACTGGTCCGAATTAAAAAAATCTTTTTGTGTTGGATAGACCATTTATCGAGGAAGGCTTTAGGCTATATAACATCACGCTGCGACTAATAGGAGCGAAGAACCATCGAAAAATGCGGGAAAATCGGGAGAAATTAGTCACTATTCCACGCGGACGGAGCCGCGGGCACAGCTACACACTTCAGTTGTTAGATTTGACAGGGTAGAGGGTAGTAAACATTTTATCGGATGTTCAAGTAACTTAGCAAAGGAAGGAAAGATTCAAAAATGTTGTGTCGGTGCCTAAGTTTAGGTATACCAGAAAGAAGTGGAATTAGAACTCGAACGTACATCAGATCAATAAATATTAGGTAAGATTCCTTTGCTAAACTATTTGAACTTCCGATAAAAAAAACCTTATTAACTGTCAAATCTGACATCTAGTATCTAGTACTGTAGGAATCTGATGCTAATGCTACCAAATCTGGAATCATGGCTTCGTCTTATTAATGTTTAGTCCGCTTCGACCACATCATTTTGGACTGAAGTTGTGTTAATATGTGTGCACTCTGCGGAGATTGAAAAAGTTAAAAGGAACTTCAATTGCTAATTTCAAACTTCGTTGATACCGTGGAATCCAAAAATATTATGACCTTTTCTCGTAATCAAAATAACAGGCCTCACAGAACTGACTCCTAAAATTTGTATGCGTTTAACAACAAAGATTATTTTTATTTGATAAAATAGAATGTGGGTCATTGTCATAACCCTAAAAAACATGTCCATTTGTAATATATAAGACATTTTTAATAATTGCATTCAATTTACATCATAATTATAAAGTACAGGAAACGTACTAGACTATACTATATCATATTTTCTATAAATGTAATTATTTGTTTTGTTTATCACCACAAATGTAACTGAAAGTCCACTTTGGTGGACTGTCCGGATTCCACCTGTTAATAGAATGTGGCTTTAAAAAAATACATCTCTTTTATTATTGTACAAAAATGCCATTTTCTCCTAATCTATGTATGATTTCAATTTAATATTAATAGGATTTAAAAAATTAGATGGAAATAAAACACATTTTTTGCATCATTGAATCTTGTCACAACATTTTTTGTCTTTTTGGTGGACATTACTTTAAATTCTAGAAAAATTAGGGAAATGTCAAATGAATAGACCGGGACATATAATTTAACTCATTCACTATCGTACTATCCCTGTTAGCAGCCATTTTGTCGTGACTTGTGCGCAGCAGACGATATTGTTGTGTTAACAAGAATATTTGGTGGTGTCAATGTTGAATTGTCTTTCCGGTTACTGCTGTTTTTTGTAAGTACATCGCTATAAATCCACCGAACGTTTTTAATAATTAGTTAAGCAATCAAACATTTTAAATATGCCTTGCCTTTTGAATAATCCTTTAAATGGCTGGTGTTGTGAATGATATTGCGGAAAAAGTCCATTCGGTGGACGTCTTTTTGGTGGATTTTTTGTACAACCAAACGATAAATGATTGTATTTTGATTGATTTCTTGTACTTTGGTTTAATGTTTTCTTATAACTTTAAAAACTAGCTTCTGGTTCCTTTTTTATTTTATCCGTAAATGACTAGTGACTGAATAGTGAATGATTAAACGTAAATTCTGTAAAAGTAAAAAAAACTTTAGAAAATTTAACAAAAACATACAAAATAAGCTTTGAAGGAAAAATGGAATGATGCACGACGATGCAGAAAAAAATCAATATGCAAAAAGAAACTTAAAAGTACATCGCACGCAAAATACCGCCTTCGATTCCAGTTATTTTAGTACCATGAAATGGGTGAACGTATTGCAGTGAAAAACAGAAGAATGTTGAAATCAAAGAAACTTACTTACTTAGAAAGAAGTTAATGACTTCAGAATACATCAACCATTAAAAATTAGAGAGTGCAGTCTGTTTGTTGATTGAAAAAAATGTTCATAAAAGTATACAATTTTTGGACGTATAT
>BHDV01003011.1:156140-172893 GCA_005406045.1 Adoxophyes honmai | reverse complement strand
TGACGTATGCACATTATTGCCATACGTAAACGGATAGTTAGTAGCGACACTGCGCCAGGGCTAAATAGATAGTTGTCAGGCTTTACGTGTCTGATTGTTCATGATTATGAGAATATATCATGAACGTTATGTTTGTTTAAGATGTTTACCGCTTTTTGTTTTGTTTATTTATTATTAATTAACATAATTTTATTAGTCTTTTTGGTGGAACCGAAATATCGTTATTTCGTTTTAAATCGTTTTTTTTCAAATAATTGATCTCTGAATGATACTCAGTTCTGTTGCAAGTTAGAGTAAGAGTCGTAATATACCTTTGATTTTTATAAATCACGTGTTTCATTTTTTGGCGAAAAAAATTGCCAGGCTTGACAATGACCCATGTAGAGTAAGACAAGAATGGACAGTAAATGTTGTACCATTTTATGTTTATAGTACCAATCACCCGTTGAAATAAATAAGCCAAAGTCTATCAACTTACAGAAATTGAACTTCAATTATAAACTTGGTAAAATATTATCTGCAACTGACATTCTATGACGCCCGGAAATTGACTCACACAAATCAGTTGAATCCCCTTTGCTTTCATAAACCCTTGTCGAAGTACGACGCAGCCAACTCTCTCACTTACTTTCTGCTACGTTTCTAAGCATTATTTATCATTGGAAATCATAGTATTTTCAAAAGCGCTGATTACAGGGTGCTTCAGGAGAAAACCGCATAACTTCAGCCAGCGTATAGGTGAGGTCATAGCGATTAAAAAACGTTATATTATGAACATAGGTCGAAATATGACTTTTAACTTTTTTTTCACTTTTCATACAAACTAAATATATTGATATTGGTTCACCAGTAACACAATGTTTTAGGATGAGCTGGCGACGCACAAACGCGCTGGCAGAGTCACAAAGACATTTCTTGTCAAAAATAAATAATTTTCAAGTAACATACTTACAGTAAAAAGTTCCGTTTGCAAACGTTAATTACTGGCACACCAAACCGAATCCAGCTTACTTTATATGACATTATAGTTTTTAAATATGATCAAGAACACGGTGGTAAAGTTATGCGGTTTCCTCCCGAAGCACCCTGTATAAAAAAAAGGATTATTCGGACCTTATTCCATTACGGTTTCTTGCTCTCGAACAACATAGCAGTGAACGAGTTTGTGCCCGAGAATGAGAGCTATTGAGCTAAAGACATCTGCGGATCTGAACTGATATAAAGAGTGATTGAATGAAATGAAATGATATATCTTTTGATCATATCATTCGTGAGCTACACGTTATTTACGAAGTTTATTATTTTATTAACATTGACAAAATCTCACGGCAATCCTGGCATTACATCATATGTCTGGATCATGACTATTCATGAAGATTAGGGGCAGCGCAGACGGCAGACTTTTGTGCGATCGAGTCTGCGGAGCAATAAAAACTCTGAATGGAAACTGTCAGCGCGCCATTCAGAAATTTTATTGCTCCGCAGACTCGATCGCTCAAAAGTCTGTCGTCTGCGCTGCGCCTTATTATTTGTATAATAGCAATGTACGAGTATAATATAAGATGTATGGTGCAGTAATGGACATCTTTATATTATAAAGGCTGCTGTGTTAAGCTGTTACATTCATACAAGCACGCTGTGCTCCCAAAGGGTGTAGGGTGGAGTAGAGCACACAAAACGTGACAGACAAAACAATCATCATCATCATCATCAGCCTATGTTCGTCCACTGCTGGACATAGGCCTCTCCTATGGCACGCCACTCAACACGGTCCTCCGTCTTTCTCTTCCAACCGCTCCCAGCCACCTTGCGTATATCGTCGCTCCATCTTGCCCACGGGCGTCCTACACTACGCTTGCCGAGCCGAGGTCTCCACTCTAGAACACGTCTACCCCAACGGTTATCGGTTCTGCGGCATATGTGACCAGCCCATTGCCACTTCAGTTTGCTAATCTTCTCGGCTATGTCGGTGACTTTAGTTCTCTGTCGGATGACTTCATTTCTGATGCGATCCTTCAGAGAAACTCCAAAACAATGATTTTGACTATTTCACACTTCACAGCCACTTCTACCATAATTTTAGGTTTGTTAATTGATGGAAGAGGTAGGATAACCAGTGACGGGTTACTAGCTTATCACCTAAAGCATACCTGAACCTTTTTCCTTAGTCGCCTCTTACGACATCCACAGCAAAAATGGAGAAGTGTAATTCTATCCCGACATCACACAAGAAGTGGCTAAACTATGTAAATATGTAGCAAGACGTTCTAAGTAGGCTTAGGACTTTTGGATGCTTGCCGTGGTTCTAGAATCCATGGAGTCGCCATTTATGTTAAAAATTTAATAAGATATTTTTCTAAGTCTAAAAAATAGTCTAGTAAAATATGTATTAGCTTAAACGTAATAATTTACTTCAATTATTTAAAACTAAAATATCTTCTCGCAGCTAATAGGTATGTTTTATTCGGCACTATTGAAACTCCGATGAGGTACTGTAACTTGTGTAGAGTTATGATAAAACTAATTAGTTAATGATATATCCGCAAAAAACACGACACTTATTTTTACACTTTGATTTGACGTTGTCAAAAAATATTTAAGATATTGGTGACTCCATGGATTTTAGAACCACGGCGAGCATCCAAAAGTCCTAAGCCTAGTTCTAAGTGCACCTGGCAACCCAATAATATTTCATTTTATCGAAACGTCATGCGAATAAATTGAATGAACGAAATAAATGTGTTACAGGCGCGCATGAGCGGATTTGCCTCCGAGTTCTGTTGACTTAGTAAAAGCCGTGGTAGCCCAGCGGTTCGACCTGTGGACTCTCAAGCAGAGGGTCGTGGGTTCAAACCCCGGGCTCGCACCTCTGGATTTTTCGGAATTTATGTGCGAATGTGCGATATCGAATTTGATATTTATCACGAGCTTATTCGGTGAAGGAAAACATCGTGAGGAAACCTGCACACAGCGACGAAGTAATTCAACATTGTGTGTGAAGTTCCCAATCCGCACTGGGTCTGCGTGGGAACTATAGCCCAAGCCCTCTCATACTGAGAGGAGGCCTGTGCCCTGCAGTGGGACGTATATAGGCTGAGGATGATGATGACTTAGTAATAATACTAATGTATGTGTAATTAATTACAGATTAACCTCGTGGTACTCAATAAAACAATTTTTCTTTTCATTTAAACCATAGACGGTAGATTTTGAGTCTAGTTCTTCGTTTTTCCCATAATAAAATCGAAACTTCTTTATCTTGTAAAATACGGATAACTCACGTTATAAATCGAGTTTAGCTCGACATGTTTCGGACTAATTCGTAGCCCTTCATCTAGGAGCCGCGGCAGCTGCTGCTGCCAAACGCGAACTGCGTCAACAGCGAGTGTGGAGGTGCCTTTACAAAGTGATGTAGTTAGTGTTGTGTGCTACCCTATTTTTGACAATAATATAAATGACGATAATAACGAGGGTAGTCGTGAGCCAGTGTTAGTTTCGTCGAGCACGAGCAGTCGCGCGAAGAGAGCCGAGGCGCGCAGTTCGCGTTTGGCAGCAGCAGCTGCCGCGGCTCCTAGATGAAGGGCTACGAATTAGTCCGAAACATGTCGAGCTAAACTCGATTTATAACGTGAGTTATCCGTATTTTATAAGATGAGTGAGTCTCACGGTAGTTTAATGTTAAATGAAACTTCTTTACATAGCATCTGTTCAGCAAGATACCCACAACAGCTGGTACCTTCTTTTTATGGGTTTCATAGGTAGATATTATTTCATTTTAGATCTACACTCAGTTCACAAGTACCATTATAAACCCTTTTTTTTATTGAGTGCATCTACCTATCATCTGTCTTATTTTATATAACTTATCTCTGGAATTTCTAGGCGTTTTGTTAAACTATGTATGTAAATACGACGACATTCTAAGTGCACCTGGTGACGCAATAATATCTCATTTTATCGAAACGTCATGCGAACAAATTGAATGAACGAAATAAAAGTGTTACAGGCGCCTGAGCGGAATTGCCTCCGAGTGTATTATAATAAGCAGTAAAATTCAATTTATGGCTCACGTAGGAAAATATGTTCCGAAGACGCCGTAGAAGTTTTATAATGTGCGGTAGTTGGAGAATCTTTAGTTGATAATCGGATAGGCGAAAAATCTTAAAAAGGGATGTGTTGTTTGTGTGAGTAACGCGATTTTTTTTTCATATTAGAATCATCCTTTCATAGATAGAAAAAACAAGTGTAAAATATAGGCTTGAAATTCGAGGGTAGTCTAAAGATACTTTCCATAGTGCAATGTAGTGCGCTTCTAACTGCAGCCACCGTGACGAGTTGCTCCCGATGACGGGCCTGAAGTCCTTGTAATCCGAATTTTGGCAAATAATTTTACTTATATGAGAACTAAACTTCGTCGGGTGATTACTGATTACGTCATAAGGTGTTGGTCAATGTGGGGAGAGTCATAATAAACGGATTCTACGGTACCTATAAATCACTTACAAAAAGTCGACGTCCAATAAATTCCAGAGTAAAAATAACATATTAGTTCCAACAATTTATTCCCATAAAACAATTTTCGTTCGCTATCGTCCGGCTCTTTTCAATATAAAAAGCAATCAGTCATTCACGCGTGCGTCCTGCCAAATGACGTTATCCGAAGGGTTTTCACTAACTTATTACTATGAATATTACAGTTTTCGATAGGAATGTTTTAGGAATTGCTTGAACACTTTCTCAGTGTTTCTGAAGTGAAGAAGGAGGTTGTATCTGCGTTAAAACAAAGAAGAACTTATTCCTGTTTGAGACGAAACTTAGTAAATTAATTTATTTCTATGATAATTTTTGTCTTCACCCAAGTATCACATCGTTACATTGCTGAATGGTCGTTGACTTTAAAATAAAATTTCAAAGCCTACCTTACACTTACTATCAGCTTCTTACATAAGAAAATGATAAAAGTAGCCACGAAACGTGTAATAGTCATTGTTTAATCTATACAGCGTTTCGTGCGCTCCGCCTACTTGGGAATATAAGCGTGTTGTATGTATTAAAGATAAAGATAAAGTACAAAACATTTTAAACGACGTAAAAAGAACAGCTAAAACGGCGGCAAAATAGAATTCCACAAACAATTGCGCATCGGCGTCACAACTTATATCGCTGGCCACGCTGACCGCGTGTTCCAAATTCGAAATTCAAATTCATATTTCAATCGTCATTCGTTTTAAAGTGTTCGGAGTTTGAACGTTACTGTGGACTGCAAATAGCACGTAATTCCAAATATTACAATGTTACAAGCAATTTCACAATACATAAACCCAAACAGTGTCAGATCCCGTTAAAGTTAGAGACGAAATTAACTGAACTTACCGCCAATTTGTGACGAACCAACCCCGAGGCGTTGCATGCACAAATTGAGTCAAGTCAAGAGTTTGTCCTATACGCGGGGAACGAACTAAGTTCGGGTTGGTCACAATTTATTGGGGACTGCTACTGGTGCGAGACTGACATAGGGAGCTTCATCTACTTATACTCCGTTTAATTTGAGATTTGAATCTTAACTATCAAAAGCTCACACATTTTTACGTAAACACAAAGGCGTCGGTGTAAATACTGATACCGTTAATTTTTCCGTTTAAATTTGTAATAATTAAATTAAATTTAAATTCTCTAGTGTACTCTAGTAGTAGTGTTCTACCTATGAAACTTCTACAGCATAAAAGACATTATAAAACTCAACATTACAAAAATAATTGTCTTCATTGTGCAAATTTTGATAAAATACCTAGTAGTCAAATATAGGTATTACAAATATGTCACTGAAAATATCTAGGGATGATTTCGGCGTTGCTAAAACGAACAATTAAGTAACATAATTTTTAGTGACATGGCCATAAATAAAAGTGGAACTTGAAGTTGAGGACATCGTACATTATTTCTTTTTTTTGCGCATAAATTAAAAAACAAAACTCGTTCTTTTTTCAAAAAGTTTATAAGCGGAGCTGTCCTTTCATGGACCGCAGTGTCGTCGTAGTGCGTCAACGCCAGAGTTAAGCACAGAATAGCGATTACCTCCTTGCCAGTCACTGGTGGGTCGTCTGCCGCTGACAGGTTCGAAGCAACAAAGAGACGGAAATAGCGACAGATCAAGGCATGTCAAAGGCAGAGCTTCGTCGGTACGATAGGGCTCGAAATTGATACATATTATTAGCTATGAATTTTCATTACCTATGGAATAGGGTCTTTGACAACAGTAAAAATAAACTATAATTTGTGGGCATCCTAACAGATTATAGGAAAATTAAACATATTTCACTTTCTTTTGTTCAAAATATTATGCATTTTTAGAGTATTTTGTTCTATTAATTTCTAATATTCGTTAATAATGTATCTGTGACTGAAACGCTTGCGATTGATTGATGACGTCACATACCATGAAAGGTATCTGTGGTCAAAGTGGACATTGATAATTTGACATGACAATTTTGACAGCTTCTTTGTGTGGTGCCTTTGTTTACTTGCATTTGACGTCAAACACCGTTTTTGGCGTGAGTTTGAGAATTTGAACTTTAATATTTATTTTCTTTGTTAATACAGACAAGAATCCGGAAATACTAATATATCGTGTTTATTACATAATGAAGAATTTATTAAAAATATATTTCAAAAATGTTCAAAAACCCTATTGGCGATTTTTCTGTCGTGCTTCTACCTATGCAACTTCTACAGCATAAAAGACATTATAAAACTCAACATTACAAAAAGAATTGTCTTCATTGTGCAAATTTTTATAAAATAGTAATCAAAAATAGGTATTACAAAATCACTGAAAACATCTAGCGCTGATTTCGACGTTGCAACGAACAATTAATATATTTTAAAAGTGACATTGCCTTAAACAAAAGTGGAACTTAGCTTCGAGGACATCGCACGTTCTTTTTTTGTGCATAAATTTAAAAACAAAACTCGTTCGTTTTCAAAAAGTATAAGCTGTGTCCTCTCATGGACCGCAGTGTAGTCCCGCCGTAGTGCGTCAATGCCAGAGTTAAGCACACAATGGCGATTACCTCCTTGTCAGTCACTAGTGGGTCGTCTGCCGCTGACAGGTTCGAAGCAACAAAGAGACGGAAATAGCGACAGATCAAGGCACGTCATTGGCAGTGCTTCGTCGGTACGTTGGTGTTTAAAATTGATACATATATTAGGTTCTATCCCGTTTAGAATAACACCTCTCCATTTCTTCCGTGGACGTCGTATGAGGCTAGCAATCTGTCACTATTATACCTGCCAACCTAATTTGCAAAAAGTGGCCACGAATCGTCAATTACGAGATTATTTTTTGAGAACAACTATGGAGAATATTGTGCAGAATCGTGAATAAGAAGAAACAGTAATATCACAATGCATTTTCGTGTCAGTAATTTTAACTTCGACTTAACAAACCCAACGCAGGTGCGCCTTTTGGTTCTCACCCTTAACTCACCTCACCAATTTAGCATTTTAAGTAAGCGATTTGTCCAAATTAATCTAGCGTTTTCGACGAGTCAAACTGTGTACCTACCATGATGGATCGCACGAAAGTATCGTGATTGATGAGAGTTTATGCAAAGCGGGCATAGATGGCAGCATTAGCGGTTAAAATCTTTTTTACGATTCGATAAAGGGCGTTTTAGTGATTGGCTTAGAATTGGTGTAGTATAGAGAAAATCTTTTTATCATACTTGCTCGTCAGTGAGGTTATTACATGCACGTATTCTATAGGATAAAGACCTAATTTGTTCCCGTGGGAGTTTAGGTATGTACACACATAATTATAGGTCATACTCATAAGTTGTGAATGTAAATTAAATATTTATGATTAAAATTAGTATTGATACGCATTTCAGACTAAGGAGGCAACGAATAAAAACAAATAAATATTAAAACTTTATGTAACTTTATTAACTTAATATCTTGAATGTATTTTAATAATATCAAGGTTTAAAAAAAATATGTTTTATTAAGTAATTCAAATTATTTGTAAGTCGAGTAATATTCCTCTTACGACCCTAAATGTACAATCTACTTTTACTTCACCTATTCCTGAGATTATAACTACATACATCACACCTATAAGTGGGGTAGGCAGCAGATGATTGATATCGCAAGTAAAGACTGACTGTTTCCAAGACTATTTTATTTTCTCGTGTGGTGTCAGAATATAAGGTGCTAACAAATTAGTCACGGATATTTATTTTAAGAGATAATAGATTACATTAAAATAATTAACTTTTAACTGTAATTAAGGTACCTTTGTATATAATTTTATTGTTTTAATTTACCGAACAAAAAAAAATTACAATTAATCTTTAAAATAATCACCCTATTATGCACCTGTCCAGATGTTTAACACTGTCTGTCATGTCTAGTGTTGCTAGGTACGATTTGTTTAAAATCGGTACATAATGGAAAACAAATTGGGATTTAAGGTTGTAGATCCGGACAAACAAAAAACACAAATTTCTTTGACAAGATGGCGCCAGGAGTAGCTGCATCGAGATCGCTCTCCAAGCAAATGATATTCCTGAATTGAAACAAACCTTTAAACTTAAATTCAATACCTTTAGCGCTAATGATGTAATACGTGCTATTTTGAATTATTTGTATGCATTTTTTTCATGATACTGATTTTTCATTTTATGACTCCTGAAAATTGACTCTTAAAAATCGGGACACCTGGCAACTCTAGCATGTTACGTCAAAAGTTTTTTTTCGTAAATGTCATTTTGACTCGGCGGGAAGACTGTAGGTTGATTGTTTAAAGAGGTTTTAGAATGTCTAAAGAGGTCTCATTTAATTATCTCATTAACAGCGTGTTTTAACGTGACAAATTTGTTTCCTAGTTTTCTCCAAAAAAAAAACACAAGAAAACCTATGATGTCTCATACTTAAATGTACTCCTAAAATCGAGTACTATCAGCTGTAAAAATATCCGTGACTAATTTGTTAGCACCTTATAGAATAACACCTCTGCATTTCTTCGGTTCATGTCGTAAGAGGCTATTAAGGAAATAGGTTAAGATATATTTTAGGCGACAGACTAGCAACCTGTCACTATACCTGCCATCTCAAAACCTAAAAAAATATGCCAGAAGTGGCCACGAAACGTGAAATAGTCATGCTTTTGTCTATGGAGCATTTCGTGTGCTCTGTCTACCCCATTTGGGAATACTGGCTTGATGTATTATGTATGTATGTACTTATGTATATTTTATGCCATGTGTTTGTCCGTTTATCATAATACTAGCTGTGCCCGCGACTCCGTTCGCGTGGAATATTGACTTTGGGTAATTTTCCCCGTTTTTTCCACACTTTGCAGTATTTCTTCGCTCCTATAAAGCCTTCCTTGATAAATGGTCTATCCAACACAAAAATAATTTTACAATTCGGACCAGTAGTTCCTGAGATTAGCGCGTTCAAACAAACAAACAAATAACAAACTCTTTAGCTTTATTATATTAGTATAGATAATTAACGCATTTCTTGCGTGGATGTCGTAGGATCCGACTTAGGACATAAGTTGCGGTACACTTTAGACGACCAGCTAGTAAGTAACCAGTCAAATATTCAAGAAGTGGTTAGCTTAAAAAAAACATGGATTTATATATCGTTCGTGTTTTACTTACGCCATTTGGGAATGCATGCGTGATTTATGCAAAAACCAGATTTCATCATCATCATCATCAGCCTATATACGTCCCACTGCAGGGCACAGGCCTCCTCTCAGTATGAGAGGGCTTGGGCTATAGTTCCCACGCGGGCCCAGTGCGGATTGGGAACTTCACACACAAAGTTGAATTACTTCATCGCTGTGTGTAGGTTTCCTCACGATGTTTTCCTTCACCGAATAGCTCGTGATAAATATCAAATTCGATATCATACATAAATTCCGAAAAATTCAGAGGTGCGAGCCCCGGGTTCAAACCCACGACCCTCTGCTTGAGAGGCCACAGGGCCCACAGGTCGAACCGCTGGGCTACCACGGTGATGAAACATAACAACAACTAAAACGTATGAGAAACGCACGTGTTTACTATAAATACAAGTTACTTATATACTTGTCGAGTGGAAGTAGCGCAACGCAGGAAGCTCGGAACCCATTACCGTTAAGCCTTTGCCACAGATTAAAAATAATAGAGAACCGTCTGACGTCTGAGGATCCAATACTATTTAGTCCCTGGCAAATTAGACGGCAAGATTTTTCTAGTAGGGGTATGTTCTTTTAATAATGACTGTAAGAAATAACAAAACGAGTTCTTTGGCAGCCCTACTTAAATACTTATTTGGTTTAAACTTAATTATTTTCTTTTAAAGCAAATATGCAATTAAATATTTTATCAGTATTTTAAGTGTCTGCCTGTTATCGTTACTTATATCGACCGTCGACCCAAAAATACCAAAAAATCACGATACATTAGCGCCCCTATTAAATATTTATTTTATTTTATTTTTAGTATTTTGTTGTTATAGCGGCAATACACTATCATACATCATCGGTGAAAATGTCGACAGTCTTTGAGACTAGCTATCACTGTTTTTGAGATACAGCCTGGTGACAGACGGACGGACGGACGGACAACAAAATCTCAGTGAGTTTTCACCCTTTGGGCTCAGCTTCTAAAAAAAAAACAGTTTACTATGTGCTTGTAGGTAACAAATCATTGTAGTACCTATCTTGTATGTAATGTAAGATATATGTATAATATCTATAAGAGTTGCTGCATCTGTTCTATTTAGTAGTCTACAACCGTTTCCGGGAAAGTGTCATAACTTTAGTATTAGAAAAGTTTAGCTGTTAGAAGATTCTTGCTTAGATAGCAGACAGATTGACATGCTATTCATAGAATATGTACATAGTTAATGTAAGCCGCCTCACACTAGTAAGTTTATAACTAATTTATGGTAATGGCACTATTGCGTTGGGGGAACCTGTATCTGTATAAATAATTAAACACTAAATACCATGTTCTTGGGTATGATTTGTTTTTAATACTCTACTATTTTCTTTAATAGGGCAAACCTTGGTTAATCGGTGATAGTTAGGTTTTTTTACAATATAAAATTATCTATCAATTCAATTATTTTTGAAGTATTACTTATTAAAAGGTCATGAAATTGTCTACCATTTCTGAACTTATGATTATATTGATGATTTATCAAATTAATATAATGACATTTTTATTAACACATATGAAAAGTAGGTAATTTGGTGATATTCAGGTTAATATGTGACATGTGCTTGGTTATTTAGTGAGGTGGTTATTTAGTTAGGTTAAGCTGTGATACAATTTTAAATCAGAAATAAAACACAATTTAATAATCAACACTAGGGTTCCGTAGCCAAATGGCAAAAAAACGGAACCCTTAATAGATTCGTCATGTCTGTCGGTCTGTCCGTCCGTCCGTCCGTCCGTATGTCACAGCCACTTTATTCCGAAACTATGAGAACTATACTAATAAAACTTGGTAAGTAGATGTGATCTGTGAACCGCATTAAGATTGTGACAGAAAATTAAAAAAAAAGCAATAATTTTTTAGGGTTCCCCATACATGGAACTGAAACTAAAAAAATTTTTTTTCATCAAACCCATACTTGTGGGGTATCTATGGATAGCTCTTTAAAAATGATATTTAGGTTTTTACATCATACTTTTCTAAAGTGAATAGTTTGCGCGACAGACGCTTCCAAAGTTGAAAATCTCCCTCTAACTTCTAAAATAAAAGAGTGATAAATCTAAAAAAAAATATATAATGTACATTGCTATAAAAACTATCAACGAAAATTGGTTTGAACAAAATCTACTTAGTAGTTTTTTTTTAATAAAAAACACGAAAATCTGTCACTAGATGGCATTGTAATCGGTTTGTACGGAACCCTCAGTGCGTGAGTGTTATTAAAAACATTTAAACAACATAGTTTGAACATTATGTTTATTTAGATTAAGTAGTTAACTTGGTTATTATGTGATATGAAACAATACACAACATCGAAAAAAGTTAAGAAATCAACTGCCGAAACTAAGGATTTAAAAATAGAAAAATGCTACATTTACTTATACCAATGTCATTATTGGGTTTAAAAACTCTTACCTTAACGAGTTTTTTCTTAGTTTTAGCCATATTTTCATTTGTTTTAGGACAATATTATCAATTTTCTTTACACCTTTCACCGGCAAACTAACCATAAGACGCATTCATCTGTTGACTTGACATAAGTTTATTTTCTTAATTTTAACGGATGCGTTCGCATACTTGTGGTACGTTAGCATGTTCAAGCACAGTGCCGCCACTTATTGGAAATTATTCTGAGCCCTAAAGATATCGGGTAACTCCGCTTTATGACCATAAACAACTATCACCGAATTACTCCAAATCACGGATTTACCAAGGTTTACCCTACTTGAGTAAAAAAATGTTCTATCCCTAATCTTTAAGTTTCAGGCAAACACCTATTTTAAGGATAATAATGATGATTGTGTTTTGTTTTAGGGCGTTCGCAGACGGCGTCATCTTATAACGTAACCGTACAACAAGATCAATACGCATGCATACATACATGTCACGTTCAAACAAGCCTGCCTACGAAGTGAAGAGTTACCAGCAGTCAATCGTACACACTGAGTGACCTTTAATAAGTATCTCTTAATTAGTCAACGTTCATCATAAGTTATTTAGATACTTCTGAGGAGGTTGTTCGTAAAATAAAGTTATTTAGATACTTCTGAGGAGGTTGTTCGTAAAATAAAAATTTTTTCAACATATTAGGTATATACCGCTGCAGTGCTCTCTTTGTGATGTGTGCGATGTTCTTGGACAAAGACACTGTGTAAAGCCGAAATGGGGTTAAATGCCCATTATAAGGAGTCGATTTATAATATTTGAGAACCATAGTATCGCAGTTTGACTTATCGCCAAAATTAATAAAAAAAAAGAATTTCTCAATAATGTACCAACCCTACTACCAAGTAATTAAAGATTAAATAACACAGAATGTACATGTTAACCTAATATCCGCGGAACGACTAAGAGTCAATAGCAAAATGTACAGAAGCCGCTCTGATCGATATTATCAAGTAAAAAAAAATTATGAGAATGACAAATACTTTACGGTAAGAATTTAAACCTTAACGAACACATAATATTTTTTCATAACAAACAACAAATTTACAGAAACGGCTCAAAGTAGGTATCACCCATCTTGCTTTATGCACAACTTCGCTCGCCGAAATATGGTTTGAGAGCCATTTTTATCAAAAAAAAATAAAAAATTTCAAATTCAAAAAGTTTAATTCAGATAAGCATCCATATTTTGTTAGTAAAAAGTTATCACGTTAGTAAATACTTTATCACTTCAGAAATAAAAATAAAAATAAAATCGATAAAATACGAAATAACTAATATTATAAGTCATACTAATAAACTAATATTATAAGGACTAATATTATAAGTCAGAAAGTGAGTTTGTTTGTTTGTTTGTTTGTTTGTTCCGCTTTCACGCCGTAACTACTGAACCGATTGCTTTGAAATTTTGCAGACATAAAGATAGAAGTCCGGATTAAATAATAGGGTACTTTTTATCCCGGAAAAAATTGATGTTCCCGAGGGAAAACAAAAATATAGTTTGCTTGATAGATCGATATCAATCGATGATAGATCGATATCGATCGATAGATGATAGATCGATGGCGCTGTGTGTCGTTTGAAACGAGAAGTTTTCTTATAGTTGTGCTTTATACCGCAATATAACTTCAATTCTATTAAGTGACAGTTTACTAGGGTTTCCAATATTTTTGCATTAATATTTTATTCGAATTTTACCCGGTGTTTTGTAACACGTTGTATAATCCCGCCTCTTCCATGTTCAGTTATTTTTAACACATACTTGTATGAAAATAATATGACTGTAAGTTTAAGAAAGTGTAGTAGGGTGACCGCACCGGTAATGGACATAGAACCAGTAATGGACAATGACTCTTATTTACTACCCACTAAGGAAAAGTCATTTGTTTTACAACAATCAATTCACAACTCTATGGTCTTTAAATTATGAATGAAGTGTCCATCACTGGTGCTTGTCAACTTAAACCGTCCATAACTGGTGCCGTCACCCTACGCGTGATTCCAATCTTGGCTTGCATCTACGAGGTTCTTTATGGTCCTCTATACACGATACCGCAGATTTGCGCCAGTTTTCCATAGCCAAGGAAACAGGTGTTAGGCCGGTCACATACATTCGGAATTTTTCCGTTCGGAATCCCGAATCGGAAAATCGAACGCAGTCAATCCATACAAAATCTATGGACCGCCACACACATTCGCAAGCTTTCCGTTCGGAATTCCGCACGGAAATTTTCCGAATGTGTGTGACGGTCCATTGATTTTGTATGGATTGACTGCGTTCGGAAAGTCTGATTCGGGATTCCGAACGGAAAAATTCCGAATGTATGTGGCCGGCCTTATGCTTCTTATTTTCATTTTATTTTGTCACATTTTTTAAGAGAACTTAGGTACAATTTTTCTCCTGTTTTCGAAGACGTTTGAATTGGGAATTAAACAAAGTCATACAAAACAATCAGCTTCATTTATTCCTCAATAAACTTTGTACAACAACGAACATACAAAACCATACAATAAAACTATCTGTCTATTCTACATCAAGCTTTAAAAACACTTTATTTACACTTTGTTCTTTTATTTACTAATTAACTCTAGAATTTAGGCATATTATACTATGTACAAAACAGAGATATCTACATTAAACACACCTGATTGATGTTTTACTATAAACTCAAAATCTCAAACTTTGAAATTCCTTATGTCCGTAGCTTTAAATAGCAATGTTTAAACAAAAACACAATTAAGTAAGTACTACATTCTAAATTGTTTCGCTACGAACATAAGGAAATTTGTGTACATTACATTTCTACAGCTTGCAAATTAAGTTTGAAATTTGGGCTCAATGTTTATTTAAAAACATCAATCGATAAACATAACTCCATTAACACATTTATAATTTTTATTTCTAAAAACATACACAATTTTGGGGAGTAAAATGTGTTTCTATATTCTGAATAGGCCGTTTGGATACTTGCATCGGAATAGCACTATGTACATAAAGACGAAGTCTGACTAGGTAAGATTACAATTTGTAAGACCTATTAGTAACTAACGTAACTATATACATTTCTAAGCAATTTAACTACCTATTTAAACTAGGTTTCAACTTTCAAATTTGAAAATATTTCTCAAATATTTCGTCTCGTTTATTTAATTATTTTGCTAAGCTTTGGTATAATGAATACGCCGAAGAAACAATAATTCGAAATAGCGTCATTAGAATCGAAATGTTTTAACGAAGCAAGTAAACACTTTCGTGGAAAGTGTGAATACTCAAATCTGTTGTTATTATATTTTCGTCAGTCTCTAAATTTTTGTTAGTTCAGAACTCCATTCGCTAAATTTTATTCCTTTTTTCCCCGAAAAATGTCGACTGATTTTTGACCTATGAAATTGAAACGAACTTTTAATCATCCGTATGGCAATACCCGGTAAATAAATCCTGTTTCCGGTTTAAAAGTAAAAAAAAAACTCGCACAAATTAACTGCCTTCAATCCGGTTTTAATCCCTTTAAAATGCATGGTCTCGTACATTTTTAACGTAGACGTGTAATATCAAAAGTTGGGCAATCACAAATCAGCATTTTTGAATTTTGATTTATATTTATTACTATTTCATTTTGATATCGCATTTGAAATAAATAGCAGCACAGCGCAGGCCTTAGTAAATTGAACAAATAGCTAATTATGACGAGTATATTTCAGTGTTGTATTGTAACGTAATTTAAGACTCGTAAGATTCGCAGTCCTTCCTCTGGGAATACATGTCATGTTAACGTAGCTGCCACAAAACATTGACAGAAAACCACAGTTATGTAAGTAAATAAACAATAAACACGTTTTTCTCTACGCTGGGTACTTTTGCCACAGTAGGTAGGACCACGCTAAAGGACACTGATCCTGTCGCAAAGCAGCAGTGCTTGTTTTGTAGATCACATTCAACAAAACGAGAATAAAGTTATTTCTAGAATAAGTAACTGCTAACTTGCGAGTGAATTCATTTTAAATTCAAAAAGTGGACAACAATGGCTTATTCCAAAACTAAAAAAAATATATAATTTGATGAAATCGACTCGCCGTAATGTCTATTATTGAAGTTGTCAAACATAGACAAGTTTACTAAACTGAAACACTTTTCTTCGTTCAGATAATGCTGATACTTAAAGAACATGACACTCACTTAACATAAGATTCGAGCACATTTTTATTCTGAAAGATAAACATTTCGCTCCATTTAACAGATTTGAGATACGAATCGTCGAAAATGTAGTCTTAATCTTCTTATTCGATGATAACGGGATTCTGGAACAAAAAGAGAAACGTGTTTTCTTAAACTTCACACAAATACATGTAGTTCTTTAGAGCTTATTTTTAGACACAGTAGGCGTCATTTATTTGTTACGTAAGACTATTTTCGTTTGTTTTAATCCCCCTCTTTGTAAGATAAAATAAGAATAGGCTGACCCCTCTCTGTTACTACGCAAGAAGCAAAAGGAAAAAATAATACATTGTTTGTTGTTGGTTTTAATGTTTTAAGAGATTGATAGGTATATTCATAATTGTAAACTGCCTGCCAAATGTTTTTTTTTTTTTT
>BHDV01003011.1:104767-152875 GCA_005406045.1 Adoxophyes honmai | reverse complement strand
ACAAATGTAAATTTGGACTAAAATGCTCGAATGCCCGTTGTTTTTTTTTTATTTTAAAGATAATTCAAAAACTACTAGTTAGATCGTAATGAAATTAAAATGGGACCAATGGGAAGCCATTTGCCGAATTGAATACCTCCTTTTTTGAAGTCGGTTAAAAATGGCGATAATTCTACGTTCACAAACACGGTGACTGGCTGTTTAAGAGGTTTCTAAGGCCAATAAAAAAAAAATACTTTAGCCCCTAGAGCTTAAAAAGGAGTTTTAGGCCCGCTATATAGGGACTAAAGAATCACTTTAAGAGCATGAGAAGTGAAAATACCTTTTCCTGTTTAAACCTAAAAGTGGCTACGTGATTTAACGTGATGTATTTGTTTCATCTATGTAGCGTTTCGTGTGCTCTGCCTACCCCATTTGAGAATACAGGCGTGATGTATGTATGTATTATGTAGTGAAATAAACGGATCTACTCACGTTTTATCCACGTTTCACGTTTATTTCACTACTAGCTTTCCGCCCGCGGCTTCGCCCGCGTGGAACTCGGTTATATTGCGGTATAAAGCACAACTATAAGAAAACTTCTCGTTTCAAACGACACACAGCGCCATCGATCTATCATCTATCGATCTATAATCGATTGATATCGATCTATTAAGCAAACTAATTTTTTGTTTTCCCTCTGGAACATCATTTTTTTCCGGGATAAAAAGTACCCTATTATTTAATACGGACTTCTATATTTATGTCTGCAAAATTTCAAAGCAATCGGTTCAGTAGTTACGGCGTGAAAGCGGAACAAACAAACAAACAAACTCACTTTCTGACTTATAATATTAGTAAGGATGAGTGAGTCTCACGGTAGTTTTATGTATGTGTGTGTGTATATATTTGTTACTTGTTCACAGGCAAATGTGGTTTAACCAATTTTGAAAAAGTATGTTGAAGACTGACACCCTAGATTAACACATAGGCTTATTTTTTTCCCGGAAAATGTTTAGTTAATACGTCCACGGAATCTACGTCACGTTTCATGTGCTCTGCCTACCCCATTTGGGAACACAGGCATGCCTGTATGTATGTACAGTTCGAACCGGGATTGTTGAGCCACTTGCCACCGTTCGCAATTTAGACGTGTAATCAATGACCGATGTGACCGACTAGATGTTAGCTATTAGATTAGTACTACACGACCAAGTTACAAGCATAGGTAAGTGGCTCAACAATCCCGGTTCGCGATGGTACGTATGTATGACTTACGAAACAATAAGAGCGGAGCCTTAGGAAATGCCTAGTGTAAAATATGTATATTATTATAATAATATTTTACATAGCCTAGCTAATGATGAAAGTTGATGTTGATGAAAGTTCTGAATTTCCTTGAATTTCGTAACAAGCACCTGTCGTGACTACATGTTAATAAATCCGTTAATTATGCTCCTAATTGGTAAAGCGAAGTGAGTAAGTAATATACTTACTTATGATAAAATTCTGAACATGATTCTACCGCGAAACTAAGTACAGGAAATGGTGGTAGCTCACGGTCAGGCGGTCTACCATCCTCATAGTATACACTATACAGAAAGATCAGTCAGATAAGCCGTGGTTGCCCAGCGGTTCGAACTGCGGCCTCTCAAGCAGAGGGTCGTGAGTTCAAACCCCGGGCTCGCACCTCTGAATTTTTCGGAATTTATGTGCGATATCGAATTTGATATTTATCACGAGCTATTCGGTGAAGGAAAACACCGTGAGGAAACCTACACACAGCGACGAAGTAATTCTACGCTGTGTGTGAAGTTCCCAATCCGCACTGGGCCCGCGTAGGAACTATAGCCCAAGCCCTCTCATACTGAGAGGAGGCCTGTGCCCTGCAGTGGGACGTATATATAGGCTGATGATGATGATGATGATGAGAAAGATCAGTAAATACTTTATTGTCAAAAAAACATGCCGTTTGCACGGGTTTAAAATAACACCTCTCCATTATTTCTGCGGATTTCGTAAGACTAAGGAAATAGGTAGGTTTAAGGTATACTTTAGGCGCCAGGCTAGCAACCTGTCAGCATTGTACTTCTGAACTTACAACTTAAAAATATGCTGAAGGCGGCTAAGAAATGAAACGACCATGGATTTGTCTATTTAGCGTTCTTGTGCCCTGTCTACGCCACTTAGGAATACAGGCGTGATGTATGTAAGTATGAAAAAAAACATGAAATATTCATTTTGCGGAAGCTTGAGTTCTTTTCAACGTATCCGTTAATCGAGTCTCCTATACATTCGAGTTCTCAATTATTTTCTCATCAAGACAACGTATCCGAACAAAACTTACAAATCTAATCACAAGTTAAAACTACCGAAACTTCACGTCTCTAGTAAACAACTAACTCGATACCAACAAGTTTTCTCCTCGGTACCCTTCCTTCCGGGCTAAAGAAAATGGTTGCTTTCAAACATAAAGAATCAAAAGGGATCTTAAAATATATATAAAAAAGGTAAGGAAGTTCTAGTGGCGGAAATAAAATTAAGAAAGTAACTTCACTGAAATAACTTTACTTTAAATAGGTCAAGAGATCCTTGGGATAAAATACGTTCACTTTTGTACTTTTAAGTTGTTACGTATACACGGTGACTTTTAATCCGTGATCAGGTACCATTTTTTCTAACTCAGTAATTGATGGCGATCACGCTGAAGTCGTAATTACATGGAACGAACTTGTTTTTTTTTCAGCCTTATTTTAATTTTGAGATAATTTTTATCCTAAAATCCTTGTCACTCTACTAATTGGTATCTAAGAGCTTATAACCTCTTTACAAATTTACTGGCAATTGATAATTTATGAGTAATAACTTGTAACTGTCATTGTCATATTGCATAAACAAAGACGTCTAAGTTGCGACCACACCATTGCTTAAAAAGCGATGATGGTACGGATTCGCAGTGACCTCTTTGTTTTTGACGCATGCTCGCCGTTTTTTAAGCATCGGTGTGGTCGCAACTTTAAGATCCGTCAAATTCCCCGCCTTAGCGAGGCGATGGCACATGACGTCGTCATGTTCATATAGGATGACCATGACTGTGTATTCAGTGGTAATTATTTTCAATTAAGTTTTAACTTTTAATTAATTAAACAAAGAAGGAATTGCGTGAGACCTCGCATAATAAGTTCAATCTAGGCTATGTTAATATTTTCGGGTTCCTGATCACGGATTAAAAATCACCGTGTATACCAGAGGTCGTAAAATAAGTTCATAAATAAAAATCAATTTTTTTTCAAACTCGAAATGTTGTGATGCCGGATTTCGAAGACTCAGGACAGATAAAAGATATAAATTTGTTTGTAAGTTTGAACAATAGTTACTTTTACTAAAGGGTAAAAAAACGTAAAATTGACACTGAAGTTTTGCGACGAAAATAGGTGCTCAAAATACAGGAGGCAATAAAGACCCTATTATAATTATTTAGCACGTCCCAATATTCAATCTATCGACTATTTAACATGAGTTTTAGATAGGAAAATGACCTAACCTCCATACATTCATACATTACATCCATTATTTTCCTATCCTATCGTAGTAAGAATTTGACTAACTTCACTAGACTTGAATTGATTATTGTGATCACATTTTAGCCGTCATGTCGTAATTATTTAGGAAGCTTTAACTTTAAATTTGGAACATGTCAAGGGGGCCGATGCGCAATTATATAATGCACAAAGAACGACCAAAATGGCGGAAAAACTGACTTGAGTAAACAAAAGCACATCGCCAGTCACGCCTTTCGCGTGTTCCAATCTTGAAATATTTTATTTTCTTCTTTCAATCTCATTCGATCAACGTTCTGTTTACAAATGATATTCGAAATTCAAATGTAATTTAGATAAAATATTAAGATTCCTCAATAATTCAGGCCATTTGATTATTGCTTCTGCACATTTTTGTAGGGAAATGGTAGGGGATGTAATCACAGAATTTGATGACTGTGCCACTTTGTACCTTTTAAAGAAATGTCACTGTGAATTACCATACTATCTATTAATCAAAAGACAGCACAGACATTAGTGGCACAGGTATCAATTTCCTTGACTGTATTTAGATAAAATACTACGAAATTTTCTATGGTACGGAACTCTTAGCCTGCCAGTCCGCGTTGGCGCTTACCCATTTTTTTGGTTAGAAGTAATTGCATGAGTGGATTGGGAACCGGAGACTTATTAGCTCCGAGCCTGATGGCATTAGGGCGAAGATTGATTCATGCGAGGACAAGGGAAAGCTACTCACTGTGATCTACAACGACGAATATCCTTAGAAAAGACTTGGTAGTTACGCCTTTTTTCATCAGAGAGGCGGTACGTGGGTGTTGACATTGAAGATTTACGAAGGGAAGGTATTGTTAATGATTTGGAAGCTGATTTAATTAACAAATATTTAGGGAAGGTGTACTTTTCGTTTAACGTTATTGTATGTCTCGTTTTTTATTGTCAAAGGGCTGGGGATATAGTTCTTATGCGGTCTGCGTAAATTAGGAACTTTAAATGTCATAATTTTTACGAAAAACTCGAAATCTATGTTTAAATCTCCAACGCTGGGAGCCTTCGTGCAAAATTTAAACATTACTTACTCCAAGTAACTATATCAAATGAGTATGTTTGGCAGCCCAATCCAATCATGGTTGTTTTTTACCAATCTAGATTGATTTAGAAACATATGAATTATAATATGGTTAAAAAGAGATGTTACAAAGTAGCACTTCTTGCTGAACTTGTATTCAGAGCGGAGAATATACTGCTGATCGTGTATGTTTATAAAAAAAAAACCTTTTATAGATTGGCGGATAAATCCTACTATTTGTGATTAAATGTAGGTATATTATTTGTATGCCCTTGGGCGCAGCAAAATTATACAGTTTTTGTGATCAAAGTACCATCTATTTAATTTATGTTTTCAGATAAATTATTTGCTGAAGGAATTGAGATTTTTTTATTTATAGCCCTTTGCCCGCAATGCACACAAATGGTTAATTTCAATCCTGCTGGGGGAACTATGTATTCTTCCGAGATAAAAGTAGTCTATGTGTTAACCCTGAGTGTGAGCTTCCTGAATACCAAATTTCATTAGAATTGGTGCAGCCTTTTGCGCGTGAAGAAGTAACAAACATACACACACACACATAATCTTTCGCAGTTGTAATGACTAGTGTGATTATTGTACCTATGCCTACATAAATTTACTCAAGTTACGAATACTTACTTTTATAGAACAATCGTGTTCTCCTTAGGCTCGCTTAGCTGCGACTCTTCGTCTATTAATTGCAGATTTACTATCTCGCTCTTCGTGTTGTACGAGGCAGATATTGTCTTATCCTCTATTATAATATCTTCTACTTCCACTCCATTATCTTTCCTCCCATTCTCGTCAAGCATTCGATGCTTTAAAGATGGACCTCTAATAAAGGAGGATGCTAGTAAAGTTTCTTGTATGGTGTCGTTGCCATTACAAATTTTGTCTGATTTGTGCGTCGGCATTCTGCCAGAATGGTAACTGTTGCGAGCTCCTCCGGTTGCCTCAAAAAAAGGCAACACTTGCTTAAACTCTTTCCTAAAGTTTTCATTCAACCAGGCATACAGGAATGGGTTGTAGCACGTCGAAGCCATAGCCATCGAGTGAGCCAGAAAGAACGACAAGTAATAATACGTCCACTCCGTCATTTGTGCGTAGAAGTCATTGAATATATTTATAGCGTTAATAGGAAGCCATGAGATGCCGAATATAGCCACCATGGAAATGAGCATTCTGTTTGTACGTTTTTTTCTATCTCTATCTGTTTCTTCCCTTCTCGGGTTCCTGGCCCCGGGTTTCGACCTCGCGCGGTCGTTTAGTCTTATACTAACACAGGTATAACATACGGCTATTACTAAAAATGGTATAATAAATTGAAATACGCTAGTCAACACCCCGTAGATCTTTCTAGATTTGTCCGAGGGCCAGCTCTCTTCACAGTAAGTCTTGTTATTCGTTATTTGTATCCCCATGAAGAGACCGTAGGGGCTAGTGACGAGAAGCGACACGAACCATATGAAGATAATTATAAATATACAGGTGCTGAGTTTCATCCGAGGATGGAAGGGGTAAATGATGACGAGGAATCTGTCAATCGCTATAGAAGTGAGAGTGAGAGTGGAGATGTAGACGCTGGTTCCTTGGGCGTAGGGCATGAGATGGCACAGGAGTCTTCCGAACACCCATCTTCCGAGGAAAGTGTAGAGCGGTGTCAAAGGCACGGCGAAAATGCACAGCAGAATATCGGAGAGCGCAAGATTTGTGATGAAGAGATTAGTGACAGTCTGCATGGCACGGTTTCTGAACACCACGAAGCATACTAAAACGTTCCCAAACACGCCCAGTATGAAAATAATAGTGTAGAGCAAACTGAAAGCGACTTGGACAACTATGATGTCGATCAGATCTGTTGTCTTGTTCAATCTCGGTTCATCGATCACGTTGAATGTTTCGCCTGTGAGGGTCTTTGTGAGGATCAGAACTCCTCCTCCGACATGAGAGGTGTTAAAACTCATAATAGCTGGGTCATTTTTCGGGTCAAGCGTGGATATTACATCGTCGAAGGCCGTGGTGTTCAGCATTTTACGTCTCGATTCGACAGTGGTCGTGAAATTTCAGCCAGTCCATCTGTGAACAAGAAGATAAATCGTTAGTGAATCGCGGACACCCTCGTAAAGAGTCAACGGGAATTCAATAAACATTTACTTCGACAGCCTCTTATTTAGATTCGGGAAGACACCCTCGAAAGAGATTTTTATTGACTGTTCAATTTTCTCCCGGCCTCATTTGGATGCATGTAAATTTTATTATTTATCTCTTACGAAGACAAGGTTGAGTGTTGGATATTGCTGCATAAAAGTGCTCTCTACTATTAGAACTGTACTTAAATTTGAAAATTAATTCAGCTAGTGGGTTTTTTTCTTGGTTTTTAACATAATATATGCTGAGAAATTATGTGTGACGTTTGAAATGAAAACTACAAAAATACTCAGACAAGACTCCTAAATCACTTCAGCATGCTAGAGATTGAAAATAATCTAATAAAGGTATCTGCTGATTTAGGTATTGCAAACGTAAATATAAAGCTAATCCTCCTAGCAGAGCCTACGGCTGCCAGAATTTGATTTATCATACACCAACCCTCTTCGCCGAGGCACTCCAGTCTCAAAACAATTTTCGCCAGAGTATCGCGACAAAAGGACTAAATAAAGATTTTATTGGTAAAATGAGAAGAGGTTACAGGTGGGCGGTTGCCATGGCAACGGTTACGGCCGTCGTAAAAACGAAAAACATTAACGCCGAGACGTTCTTACTGTGCCAAATGCCGGGACAATGGTTAGGTATTCTAGATAATGTTTTACGTTCAGATCTTATGTCAATTATGAGCGACTACCTGTATACTGACTAGAGTTATTGGGTCTTCTTTAGTGGATTTTTTAAGCACTGTACACATAGCATCTATTGTATTGTACATTACATTCAGGACCCTACGATCAAGCACGATGCATCTTATCACATCTCTCCATAGAAATTTGCCGTGTGGTGTCGGGTTTAGAATAATACCTATCCATTTCTTCCGTCGATATAGTAAGAGGCGACTAAGGAAATTATGGTGTGCTTAAAGCGACCTGTCACTATTGAACCTCTTGACGGAAACTCTAAAAATATGCTAGATTTGGCTAAGCAATGTGAAATAGTAATGGTTTTGTCTACCTCATTTACAAACACAACAAACAACAACAACATTACAGACAGGAATACAGACTTGATCTATGTATTCTATGTATGTACAGTCAGCGTCTGATACATGGTTACACTTTGGTACTTTGTCACTGTGATCGCAGTGACAATTTCATGCGAGAGTTCAAACATGAGGTTAATTAGAAAAGGTACTAAAGTGTATACATGTATCAGACGCTGACTGTACTAGGAGGTGGTTGTATGAATCTATCAGAATTATACTACATCTTTACAATCCATTTAATTCCATGCCATTGTTCATAGATTAATCAATGATGCTTGAACGCCTTATCTAGGTAATGCGTCTCGATGGTCTTTATCAAATGAATTAATTTTACTCTAGCAAGTCAGCATTTGCTTTGAAAATGACAATTAAATCTAACAGGTTTCTGATTTAGCCAGTTTAGTAGGCAAAATTGATTTCTGATAAAATAAAATTAAAAACCGTATTCAATTTGTGAAACGTGTACTAGATTCGTGTTATAAACGTTGGAATTAGCGCGACACATTTCGAGCTAATTCGTAACACAAGTGTATCCGTCTGATAAAAAAAGTGAAATGTAATCTAATTACAAATAGGTATGCATTAAAAACAATTAACAAATTATAGTCCTGAGAAAAGAAAATACGTTGTGCATCTATTACTATCTATTTATTAATGCTGCTCTGTAATCATCGGCAATTATGAGAGTTTTGAATTCACATTAATTACTAATCTTCGGAAATTAAGACAATACATTTTTCAATTAAAAAAAAAACGTTTTTTTTATAGTATAAAATATGTTTACTTGTTGTAAGTACCTACCCAAAGTACAAACATTTCAAATTGTAAAAACACCAACACGAGAAAACAAACTCTATTTCACATGTTGTCGAAAGCAAATGAAACAAATCGTGTTTCCCAATTCTCCCTCATAACTCACAAATTTGCGGTGAAATATAGAGAATGCGTGGCGTATTCCATTGAACGTTATATATTATACGTTAAACATATACATTATACGTTAAACCGCCACGGTAAGTTTGGCATTGTTGGTGTGGACTATAAAAATGTGTGAGGAAAAACGACAAGCCAAACTGTTTCCTAGTAGAGAATAAGCTTAAGGAAACGCTGCCTTAGCGTTTTTTTTGCTAGAGAAACCATGAATTGGAGGTTTTTTGGCTCATGGAATAAAACAATTGAATGACGCTTGTGAAGGAATTTTCTTTAAATTTTCAGTCTATGTTGATGATGTAATATTGATTACAAAATAGAGTAGAAAATGTAATATTGATTACAAAATAGAGCTTGAGTAGAAAATATTTTTTCTTAGAGCTAAGTTTAAGGTTCAAATTTAAACATAAAAAAATAAAAAATAAATGAAACTCAAATTAATAGGTATATATAATATTATTAAACAGGCGTAATGATGCAATTGATTTTTAAGGGGATAAACGTTCTCTGTCCGTGTTGGTTTTAGCATCACACCTCTCTATTTCTTCTGTGGATGTCGTAAAAGGCTACTAAGGTAGAGTAAAGGTATGCTTAGCCGATAGGCTAGCAACCTGTCAAATTTTACAACCTATGTCTAACTTGGTAAACGTTGTTACGAATCGCGGAATACTTAGTCAATTTTGATTATGCACATTTCGTGCGTTTTGTCTACCAAATGAGCTGCAAGTTGGAGAAACACTTTGTCCACATCAGTAAGGTGGCAAATTTCGCATCCAACGCAACCCAAGCAATCTCAATTCAAACAGTCGTCCCAAATACACTCCTGCGCCATAAAAAGGAATTAATGTTGTTCGAAATTAACGAAATACTTCAATGTTACTCCAAATTAATTACTCGATTGTTTATCAGCTAAATTGTAGGGGAAATCATTAATTTCAATTTACGTCGAACGTTTCCACAGGGTATTGTTTAGTGAAATGAAAATCAGTTTTTGTGGGCAGAGGAAAAGTTGGTTTCGGAATTGCTTGGCGGAATAGTAAATTGATTTGGTCCTTTGGGACAATTTTTAATTGAAGAGCTAGGGATTTTGCCAGACTTAGGTCTTATAGGTTCTTTTTTAGGGTTCCGTGCCCTTAGGGTAAAAATGGCACCGTAATACCAAGACTCCATCACTGTCCGTCAGTCTGTAACAGAACAAGGCTGAACCACAAGAACCGCAATAGTAAGATAGTTGAAATTGCCAGCTACGTAGTAAAAACGACGACGTTTTTCATGTTTTTTAGGTTTTTGGTCAGCTATTTGGTTAGTCGCCTCTTACAACACCACGGAAGAAATGGAGAGGTCTCATTCTAAATAAATTCATGACAAACAACGTTGTTAACCAAAAAAACTTATTATTTTCTAAAAAAACAATAATTATTAATTGTATTTTACTCTCGAATGTTAATTACGATTGTAATGAAATATTGCAGCTTCAAAGGAGCAACCGCCATAGCGCCTCGTTTCCGTTAATGATGTAATTTGAGGAGCATTAGGTTTACTGAACTTAAACTACTTTCCGCCTCGCCGGCTTTGGCGCAACGTGCAGGAATATACACCTACTATCTGTAATTCTCTGATACTTCTAGTGACAGTCAGCTTACCACGGCAACGCGTTCTAGTCCCATCGGCCGCGGAGTCTATCCGTCATTATCAGAGCGTCTAGTGTGTTCAAATCGATGGTGCAGTCGTTAACGAATTCGTTTGCGAGTCATCTCAAAATTGTTTGGAAACCGAGACAGCGCCGCCAGCGGAACGTTTGCACAACTGCCACGGTCAACACGTCTCCATACATTCCGCGATAACTCGCAAACGAATTCGTTAACGACTGCACCATCGATTTGAACACACTAGACGCTCTGATGGTCTCTAATTCGACAGTGACAAATATGGACTATCTTGCACGTATCTCTACCCGCGCCTTTCTGTGTTAAGTCGGCTGGTTTAGTCTGTGTCTAATGCGGTTTATCTCACTCTTTGTTATGATTGACGTTTATGTTAAATTAATATTTCTTTTAGGTTTTTAGTAAGGTATTGAGTCAAGTTTTGTGAAGCTTAAACAGACAGCTTTGGTAAATTATGAATAGGAAAGAATCAATATCGGCATGAGTGCCGAATATTCAGGGATACCTATTCGCTATTCTGCACAATCTTAAAATTAGTATAATGTACAGTATTGTGAATAGGAAAAAACAAATGTAAGACAAATGTCACCATAAAACTATTATTGTAAACGGCTGTGCTCCTAATAATTTAGATTCTGAGAACTGTTTTTCTGCGAAAATGCCACTTTACAAGTGAACTCTTACTGCTATTTTTCAATAATATTGTCAGTTTGGAGTATTTCATAGCGCCCGTTGAGACGTTAGACTGGACAGGAAGAAAAGACGTCGAGTTAGCTTAATTGCTCTTATTCAGCTTACGCGGATACTTTTCTTGGGGAATTAACACCTTTTTATAATTATTAATTTCTGTCCGAAGTTGTCAGGAAATAACTTAGACTAAGATTTTCAATACAGCTTTGTCACAGTGAGTTTACCACACTTGTTAAAACAATTGATAGGAGTCGTAAATGCAATGTAATTAAAATAATATATGTAAAAAGGCCCTTAAGGGTTCTTTTAGACGCTTTTTTTAATCTACCAGCGGTAAAACAATCCATACGGTGAAATTTTAAGGGCCAGCCAAGCTCTGCGCAGTGATTTTAAATATTTTATACTGAAAAACTTGTGCTATTAAAAACATTATTTAACTCCATTGCGGCATAGACACAGCAAATAGCACAAGATGAGTAGAAAACAAATTTAAACTCTATTATTACTAAAACAACCTCCATAACTACACTAACTTTCAAGGAATACTTGCACACGGTCTAATTCCGTACACATCTGAAGTCCGAATGTTTACGCGCCGCGGTTCCTTGCATCGCGAACTAAACAAAGCGATTTCTTATTGCCAAAACAAACAAGTTATTTTTGTGAAAAAGTACAATGTCGAAATGTTTCATTGAATCAGGTATTTACCAGGTTTTTCTTCTTGTTTTTAGTTAACAAACAAAGTTAGTGTAACAAAATGAGTTGAAAATTTTATCATAAATTTCGACTCGTCATAACTGTAACATTTTTACAACAAATTCGTTCTCTTCTACAAATATGGTATTAATGAGATATATAAAATCAAATTTTTCGTCGATAAAGGTCAAACGGCAAAGAAGAAAAAAATCTTTAACCTGCCGGTGCCACTATTTTTGGAACTGCCCTAAAGCAGACAACATTAAACATATTGAAAAGTTGAATACATACATACATACGTATATTCTCACGCCTGTAATCTCAAGAGGGGTAGGCAGAGCACATGAATTCAAAAATCCAGTGCCACGTTTAGCAAGGTCTGGGTAACCAGATGGTTAAACGTGATATTGCAGTGACAGGTCGCTAGCCCATCGCCCACAATACAATAACCCTTTCCCAGAGTCCACTCTTGAAGTTGAATGCAATTATTATAATGCTACTACAAGGCACGAGGGAATATTTGACACTTCAGCCATTGATTATGGTTTTTTCATATTAGCGATTCTGCATTTTTTAAAGACAGATGGGGGAATATTGTACAGAACTGCGAATATGAAGAAACAACAATGGGAGCAGTGTCAAACAATGCGATAGATGTTTCTTATGTTTCATTTGCTTACAAAATACGTATTTGCTTGCGTCTGAACATAAATAGGAGGCATATTATGATTTGGATGTAGATTAAATACTATTACGCTAGCGTGTGACGTTATTATTTTCGTTATCTGCGACGTATCGACTGGAGGGTTGATATCTCCAGTTACCACCGCGTTACCACTATTATATCGCTTCACATTTCAAGGTTTAGTCGGCAATTGTAACTTGTGAGTTAATCATAATAATTGTCATTATATTTAATCTAGTATTGTGTTTATAGAGTGCTGTACACTTACCTACGAGGTGTCGGGTTTAGAATAATCCTTCTAATTTTCCGTAGATGTCGTGTGAGGCAATTAAGGAAAATTTAGGCATGCTAGCAATCTGTCACCTATTGTCAACCTTTGCCATCTATTTTTAAACCCAAAAATGTGCTACAAGTGCTTATAAAACGAGATTTAGTCTCGGTTTTGACTATATAAAATTGTCTGCCTCATTTTGAAGATACAGGCGTGATGTTAGTGTTGAAAATGGCCTCAAATTTAAGCCCCGTATTAATTTACCACCACTAATAGTCTATTACTATTCGACGGCTGTTACTCTCTAGACGTAGCGGAATCTTCAGCTTCCAAAAGGTACCCGTAAACGTGACGAGATTACCGATAAAGCTGGTTAACGCTTTAACCACAAAATAGATTGATGCAGAAGTTGATTTACAAAGTGCGTACCAGCAACGCATACATAGACTCGTCTCACAGACACATCATCTTGGAACAGTTTGGACCAGGCCGAGCGCGGTTGCCGTCCGCTTATGATTGCAAAATATTTAAGAGTCACTAAATGAACTGTCAGTTTCTAAGAGGTATCTTAAATGCGAATATTTTCCAATAAAACATTAGGTATGCATGAGATTTTTAATTCACTGCACTTTAAATATGTTGCATAATTGTTCATTTCGTTAATGTTGGAATTGTCCAAACATAATATGTACGGAAAATATTATTTTCCGTGAGTGAAAAAAAAAATACTTTCTTTCTAATTTATATTTTCTTTTTCTATTTTATATTTCTATTCTTCCCGTTTGATTTTAAACTGTAGGTAAATTGAACAATTTGATACCAGTGCTACTACCACGACCACGACAGTTTTATGTGCATACGCCATAATTGACATCCCTAGAGCGGCCACCGAGCGTAGGCATAATAAGTAAAGTACATTTCATTGACTTCTGCGCCTGTGTGTATTGCGCGAAAACTGTCTTATAAATGACAGGAACAATTGAGCATTATCTCGGGACGTAAAAGAGATCCCTTACGCAAGCAAAATTAGCAAATTTTCAGCGTGAAATTCATTTCTTTTAATCCGCGTCGCAAAAAGGTGTATAATTACAGATTACAGAATTATAGATGTGCCGTGGGGTGTCGGATTCGGAATGACATTTTCCATGGAAATTGTAAGAGGTGACTGAGGTATTAGGTTTAGGTATGCTTTAAGCGACAGGCTAGCAACCAGTCACTATTTAACCTCTTTTATCAAACTTAGAACCTAAAAAATACATTATCCTAAAAGTGGCTATATAAGAAGCGTAAAATCGTTAAAAAAAATCTATGTATCGTTTCGTGTGCTCTGCCTACCTTTCTTTTATTTTCTTTGTATATTTTTACATCTAGTATATAACTTCTTCACTTTCTTACTTTTTGTGAATGTTTTGTGATTGTACGATACATACTTCATAATGTATTGTCTATTGTAGCCTGTCTTTTTGTCGGTCTCAATAATTAACTTTTCTCTCTGTCTCTCAGAGGTGGGCTGTAAGAAACCTCTTAAGACATAAGTCCGCATTTGTACCAACTTTACCATTGTGCTTGCATTATTTATGACGTGATTTTTTGTATAATTTTAAACAAAAAACAAACCGACTTCAAATTAGCAATATTTTGAAAGTATTCTGTTTACTGAATGTAAAATCTTGACTTCATCAACAAATTACCGAAAACGCCGTACATCTCCATAATAAAATTTGAAGAGTTCCCTCAATTTCTCCAAGATTCCATAATCAGATCCTGGTTTCGTGCCAATGGGACCAATTTCGAGTTATACCCTTTCGATTAAAAAAAAAATTTTGAAAATCGGTCCACGGATCTCCGAGCTATCGAGCAACATACACACAAAAAAAAAAAAATAGGTCGAATTGAGAACCTCCTCCTTTTTTTGAAGTCGGTTAACAATAAAGACAAGTGCTGACTTACTTACTCAACAAACACTTCTGTTCTGAAGAAAAAAATGTAACAAACTCAGTAAGATTGCTAACTTTACACAACTATCACTACGACCTTAACTGTAAATGGGTTACATTGTATGATGGGTAAAGAATCAATTGCTTAGAGAATACCTCTTAAATGAAACGTGTTAGTCTCAAAATCATCATCTAAATTCAGCGGGCGTAGCGCTTCAATTGTCAAACTTTTACCGATATCAGCCTCATCATTGTTTCAATATTTATTTTACCCAATCGAATTCCATAGGCAATGAAGAGATAAAATAAGCAATATACTTCAAAGGTCACCCAACTTGTCAGTACTTTTAGTAGGTATCTGTACAATAAGATAAAATTTAGATAATGCTATTTAGGAAACCAAATGCTGGCAAATGGATTGAGAAGGCTGTTGGGTTATGATTTATGATGGATATACTTAGGAGGTTCGACAAAATGTGATCTTAGTTAATTATTATATGAATAGTAAGTAATATTCACAATCCAAAGGGATCGACCTAAGGTCATGAGGAAATTTGTGTTATTTACAGTAGTTATCTTTAAAGTTACGAGTATGAGATGAAAGTACCTTGATTCATAATAATTTTAAACAAAAAAAAAACCGACTTCAAATTAGCTATATCCTGAAAGGAAACTTCTGTTTATGTACATATTTACTAAAGATCAAGTAGGTATACGTAGCTCTCAGCAGATTCAAGGCTTCAGAAGGAATAGCTCTATCTGATTTAGAACCCTCTAAACTGTTAAGTAAACCCCACGATGAACGATCATTAGCCGAAATGCAACACTTGAGAAGCAGCAGGCTTGGCTAATTACTGAAACTATAATTTCCAGTCTGGAGGTGCATTCAGTATTGAAAAAAATATCCTTTAGCTCCTAAAAATTAAGGAGTTGACCTTTCATCATCAGCTCAATCATTTTTTTTACTGCCAAGCGAAAACACTGGTTTAGCTTTGAAAAATGTACTAAAAACACTACCTGTGCCTATAAAATTTGAGGGTTGCCTTCGATTTTCCTCATATTCCATCATCAGGTCAAGATTATGCTGACAATCTGACTACCTGGAAACTATACCCTTTCAGACAAAAAAAGAATTTTCCAAATCGGTCCAGGCGTCTTCGAGTAATCAGCGAATACACATAAAAATACTCTCCATTTCTTCCATGGATGTCGCAAGAGGCGACTAAGGACATAGGTTAAAGTAAATTTTAGGCGACAGGCTATGAGGCTAGCAACCTGTCACTATCATGCCTGCTAACTCAAAACCTACAAAAAATGAGCTAGAAGTAGCCACGAAGCGTCACATAGACATAGTTTTGTCTATGTAGCGTTTTGTGCGCTCTGCCTACCCCATTTAAGAATACAGGCGTGATTGTATGTAGGTATATAAGTATGTACAAATGTAAGTTCGGACTAAAATTCCCGAATGCCCATACATTTTTTTTTTATTTTAAGGATAATTCAAAAACTACTAGTTAGATTTTGATGAAATTAAAATGGGACCAATGGGAAGCCATTTGCTATCGAACACAAAAAAAACCATCGAAATCGGTCCACCCGTTTAGAAGTTCTGAGGTAACATACCTCCTTTTTTGAAGTCGGTTAAAAAACGGAATTGCTTACAACCATTAGGTATTACTCGGTATTACTAATAAATAACCTAAATTACAACAACAACAATAAAATTTACCGACGATGTCGGACTTAAAGTATATACCTACAGTCAAGAAAATTGATTACTGTACCACTTTGTACCTTTTTAACCGACTTCAAAAAAGGAGGTATTCAATTCGGCTGTATTTTTTTTTTATCATTTTTTATGTATGTTACCTCAGAACTTCTAAACGGGTGGACCGATTTCGATGGTTCTTTTTGTGTTCGATAGCAAATGGCTTCCCATTGGTCCCATTTTAATATCATTAAGATCTAACTAGTAGTTTTTGAATAATCCTTAAAATAAAAAAATAAATCAACGGGCATCGGGAATTTTAATCCGAACTTACATTTGTACATACTTACATACCTACATACAATCACGCCTGTATTCTTAAATGGGGTTGGCAGAGCACACAAAACGCTACATAGACAAAACCATGTCTATGTCACGCTTCGTGGCCACTTCTAGCACATTTTTTGTAGGTTTTGAGTTAGCAGGTATAATAGTGACGGGTTGCTAGCCTCATAGCCTGTCGCCTAAAATTTACTTTAACCTATGTCCTTAGTCGCCTCTTGCGACATCCACGGAAGAAATGGAGAGTATTTTTATGTGTATTCGCTGATTACTCGAAGACGCCTGGACCGATTTGGAAAATTCTTTTTTTGTCTGAAAGGGTATAGTTTCCAGGTAGTCAAATTGTCAGCATATCTTGACCTGATGATGGAATATGAGGGAAATCGTGGGCAACCCTCAAATTTTATAGGCACAGGTAGTGTTTTTAGTACATTTTTCAAAGCTACACCAGTAATTTACGCTTGGCAGTAAAAAGAAAAAAGGATTGAGCTGATGATGAAAGGTCAACTCCTTAATTTTTAGGAGTTAAAGGATATTTTTTTCAATACTGAATGCACTTCCAGACTGTAAATTATAATTTCAGTAATTAGCCAAGCTTGCTGCTTCTCAAGTGTTGCATTTCTGCTAATGCTCGTTCATCGTGGGGTTTACTTAACAGTTTAGAGGGTTCTAAATCAGATAGAGCTATTCCTTCTAAAGCCTTGAATCTGCTGAGAGTTACGTATACCTACTTGATCTTTAGTAAAAATGTACATAAACAGAAGTTTCCTTTAAGGATATAGCTAATTTGAAGTCGGTTTTTTTTGTTTAAAATTATTACAAGAAATGTCACTGTGACATACCATACTTTCTACTAATCAAAGCAATATGAAACTCACTATGAAAAGGTTCAAAGTGGCACAGGTATCAATTTCTTTGACTGTATGCTTTAGCCGACAGGCCTGTAACCTGTAACTATAATTTACCTCTTTCATCAGTCATTTAATCTAACAATAATCTTTTAACAAATATTAGCTAGCAGTTTATTAAAATTCTGAAAGCGAACCACGCAACTCAGCTAAACAGCAAACTCAATAAACGGCGGCAATATAGGCAAACTCGTTTGTAACAATTTCGCATGAATACAAGAGTTCTAAAAGCGAGTCTCGCACGTACAACTTTGTCTCTTAATAAACACGTCAGTCATAAAGAAAAACTTAGTCTCAACTTACCCCTTGTATTGAAACTTGGTATTTTGTTTGTACAACGAGCCTCCGGAATGAGGACGCTGTGATAAAGTTACTTTATAGCCCTTTATTGCTTTGCTTACCCCTAATGTTTTAAAAGAAATATCGCATCTTTTTTAACCCTTAAATTGGCAAGAATTAAAAAATTTGTGAATTCGAGCCTCTTGCAGGGAAACAAAGTCAAAAATTTTAGTTACAAAAAAATAAAAAAAAAGAACATTTGACAATGTACATCACAGTGTACACTGCCAATTTAAGGGTTAAGACCTGTTAATTTTTAACATACATTCACGCCTGTATTCCCAAATGAGGTCGGCAGAGCATAACCATTTCAGGTTCCAGATAGAAGAGCGGGTTTGAGGGACAATTTGCTAGCCTATCGCCTAAAACTAACCAGTATACCAATTTCCTTAGTAACCTCCTACGACATCCGCTGAAGAAATGGAGACGTCTTTTAGATCCGACGCCACACGGATGTTCTTCGAGAGCCAACACACGACCAATCTACCAAAGAATCAAATCAAGGCCTTGAGCACATTCAGTGTCGCGTTAGGCCCTGCGCAGACGACAGACTATCCGCGACGGACTTTTTAGTCTGTGAAAATAGAACCTATGGAATTATTTGCAATAACGCACACGACGCGCAAAAAGTCCGGCGCACAATGCATATAATCCACTCAGACTTTTTGTGCGCCGCGGACTCGATCGCACAAAAATTCTGTCTTCTGCGCTGTACCTTAAAGTGCGTAACGACCGAATCCTTTTATCTAGCCCATTCTTGCCCCATAAATTGTTTAGTTTGCCTCAGCGAGTTCAGATTTTTACATTTTAATGGCCTGCCGTTAAACAGTTTAACAGACGGGCCCTTGAATGCATTAACCCTTTTGTTGTGAATTTTGATTGTTAAGGAAGTTGATAGCCGACCGCTTACAGCTGCAGCAGACATAGAACAGTACACTACTAGTATAATTCAACAGCCGTGGTAGCCCAGCGGTTCGACCTGTGGTCTCTCAAGCAGAGGGTTGTGGGTTCAAACCCCGGGCTCGCACCTCTGAATTTTTCGGAATTTAATGTGCAATATCGAATTTGATATTTATCACGAGCTGTTCGGTGAAGGGAAACATCGTGAGGAAACCTACACACAGCGACGAAGTAATTCAACGTTGTGTGTGAAGTTCCCAATCCGCACTGGGCCCACGTGGGAACTATAGCCTAGGATACTGAGAGGAGGCCTGTGCCCTGCAGTGGGACGTATATAGGCTGATGATGATGATGACGATGATAATTCGACATACACTTGTCACGCATCTTCCCACAGAGGTAAGCAGGAACTACTTTGTTAAACTACGCGATCTTGACATACCTCTTTTGTTTCACTTACATTCATGTCATTCATTAACTCTTGCATTCTCCTTAGCATTGTTGTTATACAGTGTTTGGCGCATCGCGTGCCAAAGTAATTTGGCGAATAAAAAAGGTAATTTCCTAATATTTAGCCCCAATAGCATGTTTCATGCCAGGTGGTTACTTTAATATAATTTTTTGCAGTCATTTCACCAAATAACCCAAATTTCAATTATTTCAAAAAAGTATTAAGCGGCCGCTCAAAGTAAACATTTTATGAAACGTAATGATGTAGGGTCATATACATGGTGCTCGTGAGCATTGCGAGAGATTTTAACCATGAATTCCAGAGACTATTATAGTAATAATAAATAAATGTTATATGAACTTAGGTCGAAACACGATTTTTTTTTTATATTTAATTTTCATACATAATAATTGCTAATGTCGTATAAACGTGCCTTAATAATAGTAAAAAAAATCGTGTTTCGACCTAAGTTATATAACATTTATTACTTCTTATAGCCTCTGGAATTCGTGGTTGAAATCTCTCGCAATGCTCACGAGCACCATGTATTATGTAATTCAAATTTACTGTCAAATGTCACCTAGCTTTATTATTATTCAGCTTTAAAGTTTTCTGGCATGCCTGGCATGAAACGCATTATGGGGCGCATATTTAAGTAGGAAATGACCCCTTCCAGCCGCCAAATTGCTTAGGCATACCATGCCCAACGCTCTGTATAATAAAATACACGAACCCACGTCTCACCATAGCTTCCTGCTGTATACAACCCGTGATCCTGATAAATTCGCTTCTCAGTCACACGTCATTTTGGCCAAACTAAATCAATTGTAAAAAATACAAACCTAGGATAATCAATAAAATAAATGTCCATCCCTAAGCAATCAATTGTATAATGGATTTTTATTAGAAGCAATCAAATTATCGTTAATGATCCCCTTCAGTGTATGATGACGTAATGATGGTGTAACCGGAGCCATTCCAGTCCCAATGCAAATCGAGCTTCATCAATCAACGTCGACCTTCAATCAGATTTAATATTGATGAGCTAATTAGATATCGGTATCAAAGACCAAAGTAAACGCGTCGAGTAAAACGGCACAACTGAAAATCCAAATGGTTTGGTTACCGTCGTGAACTTTTTTGGAGATACAACTAAGGAAATAGGTTTAGGTATGTTTTGGGCGATAGGCTAGCATAGCATATTTCACAAAAGAGAGAGAGAGCTGTTACTCTAATCCACCACCACACATCTTTGTAAAAGAGGAACCTTTATCCGAAAATACGGAACATTTCTTAATTATGCGAGTAATGTCAGAAAATATCAGGTCATAGAAACAAGACAATGGTGATTACTTACTATCATGAGACCTAATTAGTCCTGTGGCCGTTCTTATGTTGTACAAAAATAATTAAGAAAGTGCTACATGTTTGTGTTTAACAGAAGTTATTAGCATTCCCAAAGGAATACGCAGTGTTCCCATTGAAAACTAGGTTGACTTGATTTTTTAACATTTTCTATAACGGTTCCTCCAAAATCAACTCATCTAACATCCTTCTGTAAAATCACCGTATCTGGTAAAAACCAACAAAAACGGGTTTTAATTAGTTTCATAGATTTAAGCACACAGACGATATGATATTAGTGACAGCGACGGGCGAAATCGAGAAGTTATTTTGAGAAAATGCCCACCACTTTTAAAGGATGTCATATTATTCTTAATAATCGCTCGTGAAACCAAACAAGATTTCCATTCGGAATGCCGTGGGCGGCTGACAACGTATTAACGATGACTGATAAATTCCAAACGAACCGCTTCATTTGTTTTCGAGAGTGTTTTATTTCCGATGCCCCGTTGTTGTCTATTGTTATTAGGTGAACGATTGTTGTTTCAACAGTGTATTCCGAATAGAAAAGTTTTGATGAGTTTTATTAGTGGCCAGCATCGTGCGCCTTGGAATTTGCTTTTTTTACGATCGATATAGATTGAGGGTTATTTATGGCTGGCAAAGAGTGGGTTGCTTCGCTCAGAGCTGATGGTCATGGCCGAAATAATCTCGTGTAGCTAACGAGCACTATTGAAGCGATCATATTGATGTATTGCTGTCTGAAACGTAAATACTTTCATACGCAGATTGATAACTGCACGCGTATTCGATATGGCTGAAAAGGAAGCAAGAAAACAAATCCATGACCGTTTTTGTTTAAAAGTCTCTTTTAGAAACAATGATTCAAAATTAGCTAAAATAGGTATGTAATAAGTACCTAGTGACTAGTTGCAGCCATGGTAAAAAGTAAAAAAAATATCACAGTATCCTTATACTAAAAATGATTAATGATGATGAGTCCTGGTAGCCTACCGACCCGTGTAAGCAGGCATGTCAAGCATGTCAAATTCATGTGTGAAATCAAATTTGATATTTAGTTCGAGCTTATCTGAAAAAAGCCGTGGTAGCTCAGCGGTTCGACATGTGGCCTCTCAAGCAGAGGGTCGTAGGTTCAAACCCCGGAAGCTCTGATTTTTTCGGAATTTATGTGCGATATCGAATTTGATATTTATCACGAGCTATTCGGTGAAGGAAAACATCGTGAGTAAACCTATACACAGCGACGAAGTAATTCAACGTCGTGTGTGAAGTTCCCAATCCGCACTGGGCCCGCGGAACTATAGCCCAAGCCCTCTCACACTGAGAGGAGGCCTGTGCTCTGCAGTGGGACGTATATAGGCTGATGATGATGATGAATCTGAAGGTGACCATTTTTAGAAACGTACACACAGCGTCAAAGCAATTCAATGTTGTGTGAAGTTCCCGATCCGCATCGGGCTCTTGTAGGAACCCAAAACTGTTAGGAACCCTGTGCTCATAGTAGGACATTTTTATTTAGGCTGGATTATGTATTAAATTACTATTTGATAATGAGCACGTGCCAAGGATTGTCAAAGATTTCAGTCCGATTCTGGCAGTAAGGTAAATTTTCAAGTTTTAGGTGAACTCTTGTTTCAAACCGCAATTTGTGAATTTTAAATACGTCCTCAACATTCATGGACAATTCTAGACAGCCTTGAATCTGGGAGACGCCATTTTGCTCGTTACCAACGGCTGTACCCAGTAGTTTAAATCCCCTTTCAAAAGTGAAAAACTGTTAATGAAGGAGTGTTCATTATCGTTACAGCCTCCACGCCATTAAGTCGATGGGCCGGCTTTTATATCTTGCTACTTCATACTGCTGATACTAACGGATTGCATCCAGGTCAATTTAAAATTAAATTAAAATACATCACGCATGAATTCCCAAATGGGGTAGGCACATGTGCTGTGCCGAAACGTTACATAAAAAATATTATGACTATTTCACGTTTCGCGGCCACTTCCAGCATTTTTTTAGGTTTTGAGTTAGCAGGTGTAATAGACAGGTTGCTAGCCTATCGCCATACCATACTCTAATCTATTTCTTTATTGTTAGTCACACATTACCACACAAGTAACATACTAAATGCAAGTTTATCATATTAAATGGGATTTTCTACTATTTAAAATTCATAGAGATGCGACAAAAAGGGAATGTTGCATTATTCATGCACTTGTACTTTGTCGCTTTCAGCCCTTCAGTCCTTACAAAGGCTTTTCAAAATACGGCGTTAAAGTGACAAGGTACTTAAATGATCTCTTATTTATGGTATCTCTTTAACAGCCAGCTTAGGACAACAAGGCGAGTAGAGTTGCGCGCGAGATAGACTATATCTGTCACTGTCTAACTAGAGACGTGAGAAAGTGACGGGTAGTATCCCGCTCGCGAAACGACTCGAGCGTGTTCCTGTGCTAAAACTACAGACTTTATCACGTCACTATTTCCGATTAGGGTAGGCATAGCACACAAATCGTTACATAGTCAAAACCGTAACTATTTCGCGCTGCGCAGCCACTTCTGGCATATTTGCTAGGTTTTAAATAAAAAAGTACTGTAGTGACAGATTGCTGCTAGCCTGTCATCTAAAATATACTTCTAACTTTTTCCCCTTAATAGCCCTTTCCGGCATCAACGGAAGAAATGGATGGCTTTTATTCTAACTCCGTCAGCATACGAATTTCTTCAATACGGTAAATAAACTCGCTAAAAGTAGAGCTCGTTTTACCCCTTTTTTACCATAAATCAGAGGATTTGGAGACCGACCAGTGTGCCCCATCATCTAGAACTACGCGCTATAGCGCCAGAAACGTACCTAGTGAGGCACGTATTGGTCCGAAACATGTCGAGCTAATCTAAATATAAAGATCGCAGTAATCCGTTGTATGTCACTATGAGTGAGTCTCACGGTAGCTTCATGTTTAAAACACACTGGCACCGTCATGTCGTCACAATTTAAACACGTTTATTTTATAACATGTGCATCAAGTGTGCAAATCTAAACTCACACAATTCCCTTCATCAAGACACCTTAATTTAGCAAATAAAATGAAAACGGCACGTTAGGGGCCACTTCACAAACACAAAAGATGTCGCGATTAAATTCCAACACAAACAAGCCCCAGTTGACATTTCAGTGTCGCGAACGACGTTGAAAAGGGTCCTTATTGCTTCGAGAACGTTGCGCAATGGCCAGACAGATTCATTTTGTTGTGTGGAATTAAGGAGGATAGGCAAATTTGTTCGCTAATGGGCGCCTAGGGAGTAACGGAACTAGTGTTAGTTGTCAAACTTGAGTGGAGTTGAATCTTTAAAAAATGATGGTTAAATTTTTTACAAGTGTCAAATATTTACGGCACACATAAATAGTTACATAAATCGTGCCTGTATAATGGAATAGGCAGAGCACACGAAACGATATAAATCAAAACCATAAATATGTCGCGTTTAGTAGCACTTAGGCTCAATTCACACCAGAAGAGCTGCGCAGCGCGGCGTAGCGGAGCGCAGTTTCAGTGTCATGAGAATTTCAACTTTATTTTCATTACAATAAGACTTTGTGGCGGAAGCCACATTGTTAGCCTTTATCTCACGCCCCTCGATAATACATTGTTAACGATAATCTCATGCGTGCGAGTTTGTGATAGTGAGTGCGATTTTGTGATAGTGATTATGTTATTTTTTTTTTTTTTTGTGTAATTTCTTCTTTTATTAAGGGGGGAGTTATGTGGCGGAAGCCACATTGTTAGCCTTTATCTCACGCCCCTCGATAATACATTGTTAACGATAATCTCATGCGTGTCGATAGGGTAATGTAGTTCTCGCACGCATGATAGATAATCTTAGTTTTATGTTAAGAGACATAGTATATAAGCTATACAATTTGTTAATTAAATCAGAATTCAACCTACCGACAAAGTGGTTATTTCTCACCCCACAACATGGCTACGTATATTACCAACCCCCGGTAAAGACTTATTATCGCATGAGAAACTCTAACGATGAGCGCGGATGCCCGCGGATCCGCGGGAATTCCAGCGCATTCCATAAACAAAGCCGTGCGACTGCGCGAGCTGTCGCGGGAATGCCCGAGGATGCTCGAGTAGTCGCGACGGCCGCTGTCAATACATAATTATGTCAATATGTCAATAATTATGTAAATTCCAGCTACTTCCTACGCATTCCAGCGGCTTCTCGAGCAGTCGCAGGAATCCTCGCGCATTCTCCACGGAGCGGGTCGCTGCGCTACGCCGCGCTGCGCTGCTCTTCTGGTGTGAATTGAGCCTTAAGCATATTTTTTGGGTTTAAGTTAAGAGGTGCAGTAGTGATAGGTTGTTAGCCTGTCGCCTTAAAAATATACTCGCTCTTTACAGCATTTGCGGAAGAAATGGACAGGTGTTATTCTAAACGACAATTCACTGGAATAAAGTTACTAAGCTAAATTTACTCGTCGTATGTAGGTATGTATGTTTCAATACAACACTCTTGCTGTTTTTTTCGACCTACGACCTTTTCATTTCATAACGATAATGAAGCTGAAACGTTAATTCAGCCGAATTAGCACAGCATAATGCGGATCGAGTCACACGAGAGATAGACTATACCTGTCACTGTCTAACTAGAGACGTCAGAAAAGGACAGACAGTATATCCCGCGCGATGCTAAGCCTTACTGGGAATTACTGAATAATTTAACAACGCAACGTAAGCCCCGTATGTTTATGTTTACGTAACCATCTGACATGTCTACCAAATCTGTTATGATTTCGGTAATAAAAATAAAAAGTTGATACCGTCATAAAAACATGTTTGGCGGTATGTCAATGGGCTTGTTTACTTATTGGTATGAAAACATCAGACGGTGCTGGGTCGGTAAAAGCTTATACCTACGCTAAAGTCGCCTGGACAAAAACAACGCGCTTGTCAATAATTTATTGATTTACCTAGGAACATATTGAAATACAGGGTGAAATCGAATTGATGATTCAGAGTAGACATACGGGTAGACACAACTGGAGCCCGAAGAGCTGGCAGCTTCCTTGCTCAACGCATCAGAATTGCGATACAGCAAGGAAACGCTGCCAGCGTCTTTGGAAATTTGAATGCCGACTGATATTCAATGGCCTCACTTACTTTAAATTTACTTACACGGAATGAACAAAAAATATCTCACTAGTACGAGTTTTTTCAGCGCGTTGCTTCCAATGACGAGCCACAAATTGTCTCGAAACTTTTCCAGCTAAACTTGCAAAATATGAGTATATCCGCTCGATTTGACTCGTAGGGCTATCTATCGATATTCTTTACAGGGTTCGACGATCTTATAAATTCGAGATCGCTCACAGAACTGTAATCGGTTTGGTTTGTGGACCATTTTCGCTAAAGGCCTACCCGATACCGCTATTACAATATCGATATCGAGTTTCCGCAAGTTGCCGAGCTCTGAACTTCGACAATGGAAGTAGTTTAATTGGGTCTAGTAATTGCTATAAATCGTATAGATAGTTTTGTTTGTTCAGTTTCTGTCTGTAGTTGGTCACAGAACGTTATGCGAGTAAGTAACTAAATAAACCGACTATACTACAGTTAAATGTGAAATTTCTAAAGACACTGTCTCACTGTCTATTGATACACAATATTCTCCACGAAATGTGCTTTCGTACGTCCGAACTAATGATTTGTAATCCACCGTAGAATACATACAACGTACAATCACGCCTATGATCCCGAACGGGGTATGCAGAACACAAGAAACGTGAAATAGACAAAAAAATTCCAGGATTCAAATTTGTGCTCGTTTGGCCGGATAGGGGGTATAACAATTCTTCATCACTAGTCATTATTACAGATACCTACACTAGATTATAAAATTTATACAATTCATAGGAACTTTTACCATTTCAGGATAGTACGAGTATCTTATTAACTTTCAATTCTTTCCAAAACCTTGCTGTATGATCGAAAATCCAAATCCTAGTCACTGGGTTGTCGTCTTTGTCTAGCTTCCATCTTAAGGACTTTTTCTTCAGAAAAACGAAAAAACGTTCTCATTAAACGGTTTAGTATATTCATGAAGGTTTCATAGGACTTTATCTGGGTTTGGTTTAAAAGGCTCGCTTCTTCCATAGAGAAATACTCACCGAATTCCTTTAATGCTCTTACTATCCGTGGATAAAAGGGAAACCTTTGCCTTTTGGCGTCTTTGCACACAATAGGGACCCATGGGCACGTGTGGGGCTTATTGATACAGGGACTCACATGTGATACACGTTGGCACATCAGAGAGATTGTATGTATGCATGCATGTAACTCTTTATTGTATAAATAATCAACTGTGTTGACGTTGACTATATTCCGAAGAAACTTTGAAACGTCAATCCGCCATTTTGTATCGAAATTCAACCAGTACCTACTATGATCATTACTGTACCACAATTAAATACTACAAAGGTATGAATTATTATACTTAATAAGTATATATTTGACCATGACTATTTCACATTTCGTGGCCACTTCTAGCATATTTTTCTAGGTTTTGAGGTGGCTGGTATAATACTGACAAGTTTCTAGCTCATCGCTTAAATTATAATAATAATAATAAAATTATACGGAAGTGGCATGCACATTTTTAAGTTATTATTATTTATTTATTTAGGCTATTTATGTATTTTAGATAAGTTCATTATTATGTCTGTGTAAAATTGTTGTCAATAAATAATGTCTTTCTTTCTTTCTTTCTTTTAATTCCTAAGTCGCCTCGACATCCATGGAAGAAATGGAGAGGCGTTATTCTAAACCACACACCACACTTATTATCAGTCTTTAGAAATCTTGCGGATGGGTGAACTCAACACCTCAAGCGCTCCCTGCCCTTTAGCCTACTTCGAATAATCAAACTTAAAATCAAATTAAATCCGTAACCTTATCAAAGGTCTGTTTATTGAATGTCAGCCTGTCCAAACTAGTTCTGCCCACAAGTCGATTTATCCATAGGCTGATTAATTCACCAAATATAATAGGAACATCGCAAGTCATTAGAAACTTGGCCCGTTGATATTTCAGGTGACGGTGGAACTCGAATTCACGCCCCGACGACTTCTAATTGTACTGAACAAATTTATTGTTTGCCGAACATGGAAGGGGGAGGGTACAGGGGAATGGCATTTCGTATTGTCACACGAATATGTTGTAATTTAATGTACCATCGCGAATAGGGATTGTTGAGTCACTTACCTATGTTTGTAACTTGGTTGTGTAATACTAATCCAATAGCTGACATATAGTCCGTCACATCGGTCATTGATTACACGTCTAAATTGCGAACAGTGGCAAAGTAGCTCAACAATCCCGGTTCGTGACTGTACGGTAGGCAACCAAGATATTGACATAGTGAAACTGGTAAAATAACACTTTTCCATTTAATGTAAACCATTTAATAACCTATTGTGAGGCGACTAAGGAAAATTGGGTAAGGTGTGTTTTAAGCGTCAGGATTTCATTTAAATTAAAAGCTAAAAAATATTATGAAAGTGGTTAGGAAAAGTGAATAGTCATGGTTTTAGCTATGTAACGTTTTGTGTGATTTGTTTACTCCATTTGAGAATACACGCGTGATGTTAGTGAGTAAATAAGTAAATGTTTTGTAGCATGAAAAATTATGAAGTACAAAGGTGGACTTATACCTTAACGGATATCTTACAGCCAACCTCTGAGAGACAGAGAGGAAACTTAATGGTATGTAGGTACATAATGTATGACAAAAAATATTTACACAGACATGTCATTGAGATACATACATATAAGTACATACATATACTCACGCCTGTATTCCCATGAGGGGTAGGCAGAGCACATGAATTTAAAAATCCAGTGCCACGTTTAGCAAATTCAGGGTAACCAGATGGCAGACATTCATTCATCATTAAGATAACAAGAGCATATAGACATATTTTTGGAATATTAAAAAATATGTTGTTATTTTTACTGCTGAAAATACAATCAACTTTTCACTACCCACTTACCTAAGTATGAAACTCATTGTACCCCAACTACAGAATGAAGTGGGACGTCTAACTATACTGTGTTTATTTTTAAAGTTTCGAATTTGGACCACAAAGAATCAACAATTATTTCTTGGGTCAACAAAAACATCTCTAGCCTTTGTGTTGAGTTGATGATATTTCAGGTGCTGTTTCGAATTACGGTTCGCGACTTAATTGTACTGAACTAAATGTTTGAAATTTGGGAGATCTTTAATAAAAACACAATTTAATAGAATTAAATACATGCTGTATCCAAATGTGTAGCAAGAACACACAAAACGTCACGTAGTCACCACCATGACTATTTCGCGAATCGTATCGACTATCAGCATAATTTTGGGTTTAAACATTGATTCCCGTGTGATGTCGGGATAGAATAACACCTCCCCGTTTCTTTGTATATTTTACGTTTCATGCGCTCTGCCTACCCCATTTGTGAACATAGACGTGATTGTCTGTATGTAAACATTGATGGTAGAGGTATAACAGTGACAGGTTGCTAGCCTGTCGCCTAAGGCGCAGCGCAGATGACAGAGTTTTGTGCGATCGAGTCTGCGGAGCAATAAATTCTCTGAATGGCGCGCTGACAGTTTCCATTCAGAGTTTCTTGGTGCGCCATTCAGAGAATTTATTGCTCCGCAGACTCGATCGCACAAAACTCTGTCGTCTGCGCTGCGCCTAAGGCATATCTTAGTAACCTCTTATGACATCCATGGAAGAAATGTAGAGTAGTTATTTAAGCCTGACACTACCGCTTATGTCTCTAACTGTTAACTAAATATATCTTTGTCCATCTATAGTCTGTAAAAGGAAATAAATTGGATCCCATATTTGTTGTTTGAATAATATATGCGTTTGTATGTCCATCGATGCAAATAACCGAATCCAATCCATGTTACTCGAAACATGTTAAGATATTCCGCTATCGCGTTCAAAACTGATGAATAAAATTGTGTCAATTAAGTATGCATATTATTTTATTCAACATGTTAATATTAATATATTATATTTTTTGACATCCACACTCATGTTAAATTATAAAAAAAATGGGAGACGTACAGTCAAGAAAATTGATACCTGTGCCACTTTGAACCTTTTCTTAGTGAGTTTCATATTGCTTTGATTAGTAGAAAGTATGGTATGTCACAGTGACATTTCTTGTGAAAAGGTACAAAGTAGCACAGTTCTCAATTTCCTTGACTGTACATTTAATAACGCTTATGTTCATAAACGGGTTAAGCAGAGCATTTAAACTGTTACATAGACAAAACTATAGCTAATACACGTTTCCTAACATTTTTTGGCTTAATTCTAAGTTCAAAAAAAAGAAAAATAAATAGAGACAAAGTTGCCAGCCTTTTGCCTAAATCATTCCTCAGCCTAAATCCTTAGCTGCATCTTACAAAACTTTATGATATTGAAACGTAAGCAAAGCGTACTCAAGTGACTAGACTCTTATTCTATTGTACAGTCAGCGTCTGATACATGTATACACTTTAGTGAGTGAGTTTCAAAAAAATTGTACATAGTTAAGGGCTTTAATAAAAACAAAAGTTAATTGATTCTTTTGTGTAACGACAATTACCCATACATTTTGTATAGGTAATTTTCGTTACACAAAAGACGCGATCGTGATTTTGTTTTTATTAACCCTTAATTTATATACAATTTTTTTGAAACTCACTCACGTACCTTTTCCAATTAACCTCATATTTGAACTCTCGCATGAAATTGTCTCTGCGATCACAGTGACAAAGTACCAAAGTGTAACCATGTATCAGACGCTGACTGTACTCAAATTGCAGTATATTGAACTCGAATTGGCGTCGCATTCAATATGTAGAAGTAGGTATTTTCTTCGACTTCTATGCACCCACTGAACGTTGAATTCACGAAGAATTTATTGAACAATTGTAAGTTTGTTTGCTGTATACAAAATGTGTCTGTCATTGTACAGGGTGTTTGCTAAATCGTGTGCTAAAATAATTTGGAGGATAGAAGGGGAAATAACATATAACACGTTCCATGCTTGACAGTTACTTTAATATCAATATAATTATTATGTAGTTATTTCACCAAAAAACCCAAATGATTATAATTTTAAACTCAATTAAAAAAACTATTAAGCGTAGCCTCAAAGTAAAAGTTTTTTTTAGTGCATTGCTGGAGGGTGATACCAAATCCAAATTTTTGACAAATGTCATTTATTTTATTTTATTCGACATTTAGATTTCTGGCTTACCTGTCATTATGCCATTTTGATATCTCCAGTAAGTATAATTCTGTCGGCCCAACTAGCATTGAACCGATTGACTTGCGATTTCAAACACATGTTTAAAATGGATGACAATGGAGGGGTAATTCCCATTTTCCTACCTACCACACCTAAATCCTTATTAATATTATAAGTCAGAAAGTGAGTTTGTTTGTTTGTTTGTTTGTTTGTTCCGCTTTCACGCCGTAACTACTGAACCGATTGCTTTGAAATTTTGCAGACATAAAGACAGAAGTCCGGATTAAATAATAGGGTACTTTTTATCCCGGAAAAAAATGATGTTCCCGAGGGAAAACAAAAATATAGTTTGCTTGATAGATCGATATCAATCGATGATAGATCGATATCGATCGATAGATGATAGATCGATGGCGCTGTGTGTCGTTTGAAACGAGAAGTTTTCTTATAGTTGTGCTTTATACCGCAATATAACCGAGTTCCACGCGGGCGAAGCCGCGGGCGGAAAGCTAGTTCTATATAAATTTAGGTGGGATAGGATGGATAATGGGAACCCCAATGGAGCACAGGCATCATTTAAACGATCTGTTGGTAAGGTTATTTAATCTATCCAAGCTAACGTCTGGTTACCACACGCCATTTTGCTTATGTGAAATACTGTCACGTCTACGTCAATTGTTTACAAGCAAAAACACTCTGACCGACTTCGGCATCGCATAAACAAAAGTTCCCAATACACCATTTACTTTATCGACAGGAAGTGAAGAGTTTTAATTGGTCGTAAACCTATTTTTGTAATGGCATCGCTTCCGGCACCGGTTCATGATGCATTAACATTGTTGACTTTGGTTTAAAAGCGTACTGTTGCAAAGCGGAAAGTTGTGGTAAAAGATGTGGGAAAATGGTTGAATTTGAAGTGATAAATATGTATCTCGTTTATTGGGAGAGGCAGACCACAAAAAACGGTATAAGAACAGAACTATGTTTCGTAGTTACTCTTTGCTTCATTTTATTATAGAAAGAGGTAATAATGTTAGCAGGTGGCCTCTTATAACACTTACGGAGATAATGGAGGAGTTATTTTCTAAACTCGATACCATACATGTAGTTATACATATTCTTACGCCTGTATTCCCAAGAGGAGTAGGCAGAGCACATGAATAAAAATCCAGTGCCACGTTTACCAATTTCAGGGTAACTACATAGATGGTTAAACGTGATATTGCAGTGACAGGTTGCTAGCCCATCGCGCACAATACACTAACCCTTTCTCAGAGTCGGCCTCTTACGATACCCACGGGAAGAAATGGGGAGGTGCTATTCTAACTCATACCACAATGTTGAAAAAAATAACAGTTGGTTAACAAAAAATGCACTGTCGACAAACTTTTCAATTAAATTATTGGCTTACCAAAAATCTGTTGCTAAAGTTGCAATGCCACGTGATACTAAACTTGTAATTTTTAACCGACTTCAAAAAAAGGAGGAGGTTCTCAATTCGTCGGGATATTTTTTTATTTTTATTTTTATTATCATTATTTTTTTTTATGTATGTTCGCTGATTACTCGAAGACGCCTGGACCGATTTGATAAATTCTTTTTTTGTTTGAAAGGGTATAGTTTCCAGGTGGTCCTATTGCCAGCATATCTTGATCTGATGATGGAATATGAGGGAAATCGAGGGCAACCCTCAAATTTTATTGGCACAGGTAATGTTTTTAGTACATTTTTCAAAGCTACACTAGTATTTACGTCTGGAAGTAAAAAAAATATGACTGAGCTGATGATGGAAGGTCAACTCCTTAATGCTTAGGAGTTAAAGGATAATTCTTTCAATACTGATTGCACCTGTAATTAGTGAGGCCTGCTGGTGATGGAAGGTCACCCTCATTATTAAACAAATGCTTTCAGTATAGCCCAAATTTGAAGTCGGTTTTTTTTTGTTTAAAATTATATAATGGCAAATTTAATCTCAATCAAGTGAAACAAACTGAACGTTTATATCAATATAAATGATAACTAATAAACGTAAACATTGATATATGTCAGGTAATCGCGTGGCCTTTGATATAAACCTCAATTAGAGTAATAAACCCTCCAATAGCGAAAGTCACGCCATCTCGCGGGTCGATACCCAATTAAATGACTGTCACCTTTGACAGATGTTCGTGATAATTAAGTGATATAATTATAGTAAAGTATTGACAGCAATTTACTTAAATTGTGTTGGAAAAAGCACGCGTATATTCATTATGCCTTTATTCCGAAACCAGAAGAGCATCCGTCACGTCACGCATACCTTAACAATTTTGTTCTCAGTAGCTTCTTGCATCCACGGAAGAAATGGAGGGGTGTTATTCTAAACCCAACATCACATAGATGCAAATATTCTTCACGCCTGTTTTCCTAAACATAGGATGGAGAGCACAGAAAACATTATGTAAGTAGGTATCTATCATAAAGAAAATCATGACTATTTTAGCTCACAGTAGAAACTTCTAAGAAAGTTTTGAGGTCAATTAAAAAGATGCTGATCTAGTTTGACAGATGATCAGGGCGCGTAGTTTTCATAACGATTACTTCATGTAATATTTTGTCATTATTAAAAATTAGCCAACTCAAAACCTACTAAAAAAATTGGTAGAAGTGGCCACGGAACGTGAAATAGTCATGGTTTTGTCTATGTAGCATTTCGAGTGTTCTGCCTACCCTATTTCGGAATACTGGCGTGATGTATGTATGTATTAAAAATTAGAGAACAAGTTGTCGTACTGTCTTTTGTACTACGTTGCCAAGTTCAGACAGAATAGATAATTCGATTGAGACATTCTTGACAGCGTTGGGAATTGGAAAGTTGGTAGCATTTTACATAATTTACTTAAAGGACACTAGACACCACATTAATTAGAGTCGGAGTCAGCCCTGAAGTAAACTGTTAGATAAATACATAGAGAGAATAAATAAATACACAGAAGAAGTAAAATATCCGGCCAAGTGCGAGTCGGAGTCGTGCATGAAGTTCAGTGCCATTGACTAGGTAAATGAAAGGTAAAATGCGGTTTATGATTTATTAAAAAAAACTACTTACTATAATCTCGTTCAATGTGGAAGTTTGTTGTGGGAAATGTTCATCATATTTTTACATACATACATATACTTACGCCTGTATTCCCAAGAGGGGTAGGCAGAGCGTATGAATTCAAAAATCCAGTGCCACCTTTAGCAATTTCAGGGTAACCAGATGGTTGAACGTGATCATATTTTTAATAGTTTTATTATCCTCTTATTTTAGAAGTTTGAAGGGAGGACACATGAAATAGCTGTAATAAAGAGCTTGGAACCTAAAAACCGTACTGCAAGTGGCTATGAATGTATGTATATTTTTGTGTTTATTAATAAGTGGATTAAAATAAATATAGTCAATAAGTATCTTAATTAAGGTCATTGTCGATGCGATTATCCCAATGTTTCCTGCGTATTTGCGAAGCTGATTAAAGTTTTCGATCACTGGCTTTATATCACAAACGTGCTCATTAGCAGTGTTTTACTAATTACTTGCTTATATATACTCTCACACCTATATTCCCAAGAGGGGTAGGCAGAGCACATGAATTCAAAAATCCAGTGCCACGTTTAGCAATTTCAGGGTAACCAGATGGTTAAACGTGATGTTGCAGTGTCAGGTTGCTAGCCCATCGCCCAAATACACTAACCCTTTCCCAGAGTCGATTCTTACGATACCCACGGGAAGAAAGGGGGAAAACCAATACCAATACCAATTAGGTACTTAAGTATTAATATTTATTGTGGTTTGACTTTAGGTATCCATTTCTTCCATGGATGTCGTCATAGGCGACTACGAAAATAGATTAAAGTTTAGAATAACACTTCTACATTTCTTCCGTGGATGTCGTAAGAGGCGACTAAGGAAATAGGATAGGCGACATTTTTTTTCCTAAGTCGTATCTTGGTGTATGTATCATCGAACCAATTGATTACTGACCCACCATAGAACCTATTCACAGTGAACGTCATAGTGACATTACATTGATTGACAAAGGTAATATGTATGACGTTTATTGTGACAACGTTCTGCAGTGGGTCAGGAATCAGTTAGTTCGATAGTACATGTACAATAAAACAAGTGGCGGAGAAACATTGATCTCTACATTTGTACCTACACTCTTTGACCAATCTAAAACGAAACAAATTAAGACTAACAACTAAATTAATTCTAAATTAACAAAACCATTCCCAGAGTACCGCAGACTATTTCGAACAACAAAAGAATCTCTGAAAACCTCACGAAATTCCAATTATTCGTGAACTTCCATCCTGAAAAGGTAATTAAAATATCTTTGTTAAAGTTTGTTGTAGTTATTGATTTGTCTGCGGGCTGAATTTTCCGCGTTCAAATTTAATAATATTTGCTCGTTCGCTGGAAATTCCAGACAAAATGAGTAAATAAAAGAACACTCGAAGAATAATGGAAAATAGTTGCGGTAGCCTAGGCCGTTTGATCTGTGAGCTCTTCATTTTTCGGAACTTATTTGCAAAATCTAATTAGATATTTTCCACGAGCTACTTGATGAAGAAAACAGAACATACATACATCACACGTGTATTTCCAATAAGGTAGGCAGAGCACAGGAACAATGATATAAAGAACATCACTTCAAGACTTCTCGTTTCGTGGCCATTTTTGCACAATTTTAGTACTACAGGAATTATATACATTTTGAAATGCAAATGAACCGAGAAAGCTGAATTTTTGATATGACGTAGGGAATGCCCAAAAAAGCTTAACTTGAAATTGTCGACCAATTTTTCCTATGTGGGTTTTCCGCCATCTTGAAAAAAAGGTTAAGATTGGTTTTTTGACAATAACTCGGCTATCCGACGAGATACAATAATTCTGTCCAGGAGTTTTTTGTAGCTCTTTTTATGCTCTATAATTTATGCATAAATACATTTTGCGTAACATGCATCGTTATCGAGATATCGACCGAAAACCATATTAGGATAATAAACTTTGTTTTTTTGGCTATTTCTATTTCCTATTTTTTGGTGACAAATATCTTTAAATTTGCTAAGATAAAACTCTTCTATCATATTCAGACTTACAATTTGGTTTTTATTTAATTTTTTGACAAAAATTGCGATCTCTCGCGGTCCACGAAGTGAGATTTGAATTTTTCTGTCCAGCGCGTCCAGTCGGCAAGCTGACGGCGCGCAGTGGCAGCGCTTTGACCTGATTGGTCGTCATGGAGTGCAGTAATTTTATACATTTTGAAAAAAATTAACACAGAAAGCTAAATTTTTGGTATGATGTGGGGGATACCCAGAAAAGCTTAACTTGAAATTGTCGACCAAGATTTCCTATGTGGATTTTCCGCCATCTTGAAAAAAAGATTAAGATTGGTTTTTTGACATTAACTCGGCTATCCGACGAGATACGATAATTTTGTCAAGCAGTTTTTTGTAGCTTTTTTTATGCTCTATAACTTATGCCTAAATATATTTTGCGTAACATGCATCGTGATCAAGGTATCGGCCAAAAACCATTTTCGTCTTTTTCGATCGATATCTCAATAACAATGCATGTAAAGCAAAAATGTTTTACGCATAAGTTATAGACCATAAAAAGAGCTAAAAAAACTTCTTGACAGAATTATCGTATCTTGTCGGATAGCCGAGTTATTGTCAAAAAATCAATCTTAACCTTTTTTTCAAGATGGCGGAAAACCCACATAGGAATTTGTGTTAAAATAATAACAGTCTATCTTTCCTCTTTTCTTTCATTGACGTCATGAACGTATGACGTAACATAAACAATATATTTTACTCCGAAAACAATCACTTACGCTATCCTGTTTGCATCAACAACATATCAGAGGCTGTCGTTGTCAGAACAAAACGTTTTTATATCGCATTGGATGGGGATGAAAATAATAAAATGGGGATAACTCGCTTGTCCTTTGAAATGACGCGTCTGATAGCATCCCGATAATTTTATAGAGGGTAAAATATTAGGTTCTTACCTATGTAATTGGGGATTTATCTTTTGTGCTTCTAACTGTCGCAAATTCCAAAGCGTAAAAGACAAGAAAGATTTTTGTCTCGAACGTGTAAATTTTAACGGTCATAAAGCCAATGGATGTGTTTAAAATAAAACTACAATAAAGTTAAAAAAAAAATAACATTAAGTTCTTTTATGTTTCCGGATTTTTTAATTTACTTAAGAGATCTTAACAATAATTAATTTAAGAGTAAAGCATTGTGAAGAAAGGTAAGTGTGTGGAATCGCGAATAAATAGGACAAACAATAACGGCATTAATATTGACAATGCGTAAAAAACGGGTCGATTTTGCAATAATTCAACAGCTTATTCAAACTTAATTCCTATTTCACTAAAGTATTTACAGGAAATACTCATTTATTTCTGCTCAATTTAATCTCTTCAGAGATAAACTCAAATCCGGGCTGGACTATTTGAGATTATTCTTTATCGGAAAGCAAATTACAGCTGCTAATCAAACCCTCGACAACTGAACTTTCTCTTGAAATTAAATTTATTGTTAGAATCAGCTTATAATCGGAGACAGCTAAGGCCTTACTCATCTGACTTACGAACTTGTCAGCCTAAAAAACAATGTTGGAAATATTCATGGCGTCAGCACAAGCCTCATTATTTACTCAGAGAAAATTTATTTATGACTTGGAAATGTCTCATTTTGCATTAGGACTCGCTCATCTCACGAACGGTTGGGTTTTTATTAAGATGGTTTATTTATTTTAATTTCTGTGAGGGAGAGATGCACTCCGAAATTCGTATACCTAACAGATGTGGGTGTCAAGAAGACGTAAGTGCAGTAGGACTGGGCCGGACATGTCTGCCGAATGCACCAGGACCGATGGGCATGAATCATTACCGAATAGGTTCCGAGGGATGACCAAAGCAGCAGGGGCAGACCTAAAACGAGGCAGTGGGACAACCTGAACACTTTTCAAGACGATTGGCAAATGCATGCTCAACATAGGGAAGAGTGGCGTAAGAAAATAGAGACTTGCGCAGCCGTGGGATATACAATATGGCTAAAAACAAAAAGAGGGATCGGACTACTTCATAATCCCAGAACCCTTTCTAGAGAAAGACGATCCTCGACGATGAAGTCGCGCTTTAAATATGATAAAATATATGAGTGAGAATAACGAAAGTTTAAAACATTTGGTACATTTTTGTTTCTGACTGTACGTAAGCGTCAATATTTAAGTCTATTTTCAACAGAAATCAGTCGAGTCAAAAATCAAAGTTCTTGATACAGAAAATCCCCTGAGAATTCACAGATAAATAAAATCTAAGGTAAAGTGCCTGTTGGTGTATTCGGTAATTGCTTTCGACATCTCGACGTTGACTTTCTTTTGAATATTGTGTATATTTTTACGGTGGCGTCTTCCTTTACTGTGTAACCATCCATCATGATTTGGAAATAATTCGTTGGGTAAACCGTACTAATATTTTATTTGCAGTAATTTAAAGCAAATACGCAAACGGTGAAAGGAAAAGCGGAATTATTTACAAGGACTACATGCACCAAACGGCACGCATCGGTACGGAATGAATCTTCCGGTCTTCAAACAATACTGAAAAGCAAGGCTTTAGGTTTTCATTACCAATCTGTTCACTACATTACATTACGTAGATTTTGTAGCTACCTTTAGTATGGTTTTACATTTGAACATTATGCTTATAGTCCTAGATTGAAGAGTAAGATAAGGACAGGTTGCTAGCCTATCGCCTGAAGTTGGAAAGGATTTAGGTATGCTACACCGGCTAGACCTCATGAAAGGACTACGGCAAGCAGGTAACCGTAAAAAGAGATAGCAATGTTTTTACGTCTAAACATGTTCCGGAGTGTTCTTTCTATACGTAGTAGGTACTTATTACCTATTTGTATCTAATGTAGCTACACTTTAAACGCCTCTTACGACACCCCCGAACCAAACCTAAGTTTAAACTGTATAACAAAACTATACAAACAACACTTAATTTAAACTCACTACCCCAACGCTTAAGCGTTACTAAATTCATCAAAATAACGCTCATTAAAATTGTTGAACAGTTTTAATATCCAAACAAAACATTATCCCATTATTCATAACTCCATAAGAGTTGTTAGGAGCGAATGTTCGGAATTAGTTGATGAAATATTTAGCTAAATACGCTAACTGCTGAGTAAGTACATAATTATACTTGTCCTCATTTCAAGCATCCTTTACGTAGCTGTATCTTGAAGGGATGAAGATGGAGATGTTGTACTATTATCTATTTGAAAAGGGAAAAGTTTTGACAAGTGGTGAAATAAAACTGATACACTGGTGTCTGTTCATGGAGATTAACTCAACATTTCGGGACAATTTGTGACCCATCGTTATCATTGCGTTCCTAAACCTAAAAAAACCTAAGCTTTCTACCTGGGTACGTTACTGTAAATTTTATTTATGCAAATATAATTGACCAACAGCTAAAGTAAAACTTCGTAAAAAAAACGAAATATTATTAGCAAATCGAAAAATAACCATTCAAAATGTTTGACTTCGTCTATTACATAATGTTGATTTGTACGCCGTAGTAGCAGTCTTTTGTGACCCACAAAAAAGGCCACTAAGATTTGCTCCTATTGACTGCTCGCTAACATAAATGCCCACTCTTGTGTTTGTTCCTCCAAGGGCGGTATAAACGTTCTTGTAAGAAGTTTAATTGTTAGGTCTGTTTTCTTAGTGCTTGTTAAGTCTTCGTATAATCTAAGTAGCTTCGAAGTGGGTACTAAGTGAATTAATTAGGAGTTAAAGTTGTTTCCATGTTTGTTTATTTTTTTTTCAAACCTTGTTAATCTTGTATGAGCAATTATTCTTCTTTCTTCTTCTTTCTCCTTGCCTATTCCCATTATTTGGGGTCGGCTCTCCTCGTTCTTTTGCGCCAGGACAGTCTATCCTGGGTTGTCTGCGCTGTGAGTTGTATGAGCAATTAGTGTTATAATAAAATATATTAAACCACAAGAATCCGTACCAATATATAAATGTGAAAGTGTGTTTGTTTGTTTGTTTGTTTGTTTGTCCGTCTTTCATGGCTAAACGGAGCGATGGATTGACGTGATTTTTTAGATAAAGATAGTTTAGGGCAAGGAGAGTGACATAGGCTACTTTTTATCCCGGAAAAAATTGGTGTTCCCGAGGGAAAACAAAAATATAGTTCGCTTGATAGATCGATATTAATCGATGATAGATCGATATCAATCGATAACCAATCGATAGATGATAGATCGATGGCGCCGTGTGTCGTTTAAAACGAGAAGTTTTCTTATAGTCGTGCTTTATACCGCAATATAACCGAGTTCCAAAGCTAGTAGACTATAAATAAACTTACTAAATGAAGCCTAAACTAAATTATGTCTCTCCATTTCTTCCGTGGATGATGTAAGAGGCGAGAAATTAAATAGGTTAAGGTATATTTTAAGTGATAGGCTAGTAACGTGCCGCTATTATACCTACCAATTGGAAAGCATAAAAATATGCTATGGTCACGAAACGTAAAATAGTATTGGTTTTGTCGATATAGCCTGTGTAAGTCTAGAAAGTGCCCTGCAGCATGGTTCCCGAAAAGTTGACAACATCCCCCTTTTGAAGAGTTACGCTACTTCTTTAGAAGAAGATGCCAGGTCGCTGCGTCGACCAAGTGTTTTTTAATTCATAAAAAAAAATTGGCGCTGTGACTCCAAAGACACAGGGTCTCGATTCCTACACCAAAAATGGTATAGATAGAATCAATACCACTGCGCAAGCTTTTTTGTTTTTCCGTGGAAAAATAATGGAGCCAGAGTGTCGACGCAAGTTGCATACCAAACTAAAACCCAGCCCATCTTCCATTGTTGTCTACCTTAAATACTTAACGAGGAACTAACCTAAACTCATACCAAACAGGCGATAGTTTTTGCAGATGCTTAGACAAAAGCGGATATGAAGATGAAAGAACAAAAAGCTAACCCGTTTCATCCCTTGTCTTAAACGTAACAATATATCTTGCATATCTAAAGCTGGGTACTCACTAGCGAGCCGTAACCGTAACACGTGTGATACAGTAACGAGGTTCTAGTGTGTACGCGTATTGCAGTTGCAGGTTCAGAAATGAGTAAATTGTAAACATCGGCTCGCTGTAAGCCGTACGCGTACCGCTCGCAGGAGGCTTGCGAACCACGTATACATTATGTTTTTTGGTTACAGTACATGCAACGGTTTCAGTTACGGCTCGCTAGTGAGTACCCGGCTTTACAATATCTTTCTTGTTTCCTGCTCTCCCCTAAGCGCGGAATTGTCTGTTTTCACTATCTCCCTATATCAAAACAAGCAAAGATCAAAATGGTCCTCAACTAACGTCATTCACAACTGTCAGTCGCTTTCGAAAGGTCCAAGAAAGGTATCAAACGTTTTTAGGCATCCCAATACTTTACAAGGTTTGGATTCCTGAATGGTTTTACCTTTTTTTGACAATGAATCAAGGGTACCGATGTTGTACACTGGGATACGGGACTTCATTCGCTTTAAACTCACTCATTCGCTCAAAACTTCAACCCCCGTCTCGTTTATTATTTGGTGAAAAGAGTAACCGTCATAATATAAAGGATCATGGGCAAAATGGGTGTAGCAACAACAGCCTTGAAACCAGTATCATTAAAAAGGTATAAAATTATACATAATTTCTTACTATGACCACAAATACCTTGGTCACCGGAGATCAAAGTTATGGGCGGGTAAACATTCGGGCGTTTGAACCACTGTCATTATTCTAAACACTTTTTTTTATCAGATACTGTTGGAAATGTGTATATAATAGTCTAGTATGTACCTATTTGCAAGACATAGACACTATATGACACACTTATTATACCAATTTCTAAATAAATGTAATAAAAAAGTGTTGAGAATAATGACAGCGGTTCAAACGCTCAAATATTTACAAGGGCACATTTATACAAATAAAATATTATCACCGCAAAATGCTTATCACCCTATTTAACAACATATTTCTGTAGGCAGGTAGTTTCGATGCCAACATAATTCTAATAAGGTACCCATCTTGTATGTATGTATGTATCACTTTATTTGCGTAGATACATGCATACATACAATCACGCCTGCGTTCCCAAATGGGGTAGGCAGAGCACACGAAACGTGACATAGACCAAACCATGATTATGACAACACGCTTCGTAGCCACTTCTAGCATAGTTTTATTTGCGTAGATGTGCCATATCTTTGTTCTCCGGTGAGCTAGGTATTTGTGGTCATAGTAAGAAATTATGTACAATTTTATACCTTTTTAATGATACTAGTTTCAACGCTGTTGGCGCTACACCCATTTTCTAAACAAAAGTGCCCATGATCCATGTATGACAAAACTTTAAATCCCTTCTCACGCATATTTGGTGAAAATAGTAACTAATATACAAATTTATACGACAAAACTTCAAATCTCGTCTCACGCACATTCGGTAAAAATAATAACCTTACTGTTATACAAAAATTGCCTTGAAATTGACAAGGCAATTGTGAAAATTGCCTTGAAAACTCCTCTGCTAGAATATATTTTTCTTTTCCTTGTGTATAGTTACGTCACATTAGTTTAAGGCAGTTCTTGACTACGTTTGCTTTTCGTTTAATTCTGTGTATTATTTATGAACAAAAATTGATTTATCTCTCAATACCATTAGTAAGATTGCTGTTCTCATAACTTGATTCTGTTCGATGTGTTTCTGTATTTGCTTTCCTGCTTACTCTTAGTGCCAATGAAAGAGAGACACATAATTTATGACACGAAATATTGTGAATGCAATAACTCTGATTAAGATGGTGATAAATTTTTGTCCTTTTGCTTCCGTAATATTTTTCTGTACATTATCGACGATTCAATATGAGTAAGAGTTATTGTGTAATACAAGAAAACAGGTAGGTACAGGGGTTAATCTCCATTTTTTTTTTCGAAGAGGAAATGCATTGCGCATTCACCCGGGCATGGGGAGTGCCCGGGGATATGTGGGACTAAAAAAAAAAAAGGAGTTAATCTCCATACAAAGTGCGCTCGAGAAAAGTACACATACAGGGTGTCCCAAAGTTATGGGACATGAAGGGGAAGTACCTTAAATATCGTAGATAGTGTATTTTGCTCAAAGAAGACTTTATCTTATTTTTAAAAGTTAGTATTTCTGCATTCATAGATTTTCTAAAAATTACTTGCTTCGTCTGAGAATCGAACCGACTAAAATGTCAAAAAAAAAATCATCCTGTTTTTATGATGCCAATCGAAAGATTAGCTAAAAAATGATAACTCTGCTTAAGTAACATAGTATTTTAAAAGAAAGGAACAACGTGAAATTAATCAGTTTAATCAAATTAAAAACGTACATGAAACTGTCGTAGTCAATTAAGTGGGTATTTTTGTGTAAATTAAATTAATTAAATGCTCAAAATGTGATGCCTCTTGTCTGACGCAAATCGACAATCTTTTAATGAGTCCGCTGCCTGTTGATTTTAATAATTTTATGGTGAACACTCGATGTGATATGGCACAATTCTGTTTGTAGCTCGCCCACGTTCTCGTATCGCTTTTTGTATAGCATATCTTTTACGTATCCCCAAAAGAAAAAATCTAAAGGGGTAAGGTCCGAGGAGCAACAGGCAGCAGACTCATTAAAAGATTGGCGATTTGCATCAGACAAAAGGTATCACATTTTGAGCATTTAATTAATTTAATTTACACAAAAATACCCACTTAATTGACTACGACAGTTTCATGTACGTTTTTAATTTGATTAAACTGATTAATTTCACGTTGTTCCTTTCTTTTAAAATACTATGTTACTTAAGCAGAGTTATCATTTTTTAGCTAATCTTTCGATTGGCATCATAAAAACAGGATGATTTTTTTTCGACATTTTAGTCGGTTCGATTCCCAGACGAAGCAAGTAATTTTTAGAAAATCTATGAATGCAGAATTACTAACTTTTAAAAATAAGATAAAGTCTTCTCTGAGCAAAATACACTATCTACGATATTTAAGGTACTTCCCCTTCATGTCCCATAACTTTGGGACACCCTGTATACATATTGACATGTCTTGAAGACATGATATCTCGGAATAGATGGGACTAGGTCGAGCGGTTGAGACGCGGTCAATGAATGATTTTACAATTTTTTCAAGAGTCACTACTTAAAATTCTAAAAAATACTGTAAATTGATTGCCTTGCGAGTATTTTTCAGCAGATATCCACCAGCGGTACCTAAGCTGTGGAGAAGACCCTCCAGACGTACAGTCGTGAACCGGGATTGTTGAGCCACTTGCCTCTGTTCGCAATTTAGACGTGTAATCAAAGACCGATGTGACCGACTAGATTGTTAGCTATTGGATTATTATTACACGACCAAGTAACAAACATTAGTAAGTCAACAATCTCGGTTCGCGACTGTTTGTACACGAAAAGCGACGCGACTCGAACGCTAGCAACACGTGTTAAGCTTGCAGATCTACTTCATGGGCTATCTGTGGTGATACGCCTAATGGCTTTTTATTTCCACCGGCTATAGGTCAGGGCCATAAGGCATATGCAATGCTTTTACGCCACTCATGATTTTACGACCAGTCTCACCTGATAGTGTAAATGTTAACGGAAATGTATGTAATCCGTCATTGTATACAATTCCTAGGAAATGTATGTAATTCCTAAAATCGCACGAAAATGTGTGAAATAAATTACACTGTACACATTTCCTAGGAAATCTATACATTTCCTAAATCGCAATCGGAAATGTTCAAAAATGGCCGCCAAATCACGCATCCGCTTACGAAACAGCGATTTTACTTAGGTTAGGTTAGGTTAGGTTAGATTTATACATTTCCATCCATGGGACACTCACATTTCCCTGGGACACCCGCATCTCCCTGGGACACCCGCATTAATGGCAACGAGGGCGGTTAGGTTCTAGTGGGTATTTCTCCCCACTCTGAGTCCCACACACTCCCTGGATTGTCGGAAATGCATTTCACAAAAACAAAAAAAAGGTTTATACATTTCCTAATACGATATTGGAATTGTATACAATTCCGAGGAAATTTATACATTTCCTAGGATATCTATCCTAAATAGTATCGGAATTGTACACATTTCCTAGGATTTGTATACAATTCCTTGATTTCATACATTTCCGGTAACATATACACATCTTTTATGGGCCCAACTAGTTCCCCACTTTGCTTTAGTTGTATCCTTGGATAAGATGCATATTCTATGAAGTATATCAGAGATTTTAAATATAAAACTACCGTGAGACTCTCTTTTGGTGAAATAAAATGAATACTGGGGATTAGCTTGATATTGTTCTGGTCAAACAGTGATCCAAAATTGGTAGCAACACGCCATATTGGCTGCGGATAAACTCTTTCCCTGACTAAGGTGCCAGACTTAGACTAAGGTGATGGCAGTTGACACGTCTAAAGACAGCATTTATTGACAGACATAGTTTGGAACAAGTGAACAATGTGAACATTAAGTGAACTTCTTCGCTTGGCAAGTCCATTTTATTTAGGGTCAACCTTTTGTTTACGTCTTCAAAGTGGCTAGGTCTTGGGTCATCTCTTTGTTGATTTGAGCTTTTTTAAGGTTCTTATTAAAGGTTAAGGTATACTTTAGGCGAGGGGCTAGCAACTTGTGACTATTATAGGTACCTATTTATTTTAGAAGTGGCTACAAAGCTAGAAATGGTCATGATTATGACTGTGTCACGTTTCGTGTGCTCTGCCTGCCACATTTGGGAATACAGGCGTGATTGTACTGTAAGCTTCTTGTTTACTACGGAAATCCATGTGATTCGCATAAATGTACGAGTCAGTGCATTGCCGCTAGGAACCCGCTGCGTCCACACATACCCCTATGGCGTTTGAACCAATAAACGTCTTTTAGGGTCCTCTTCACGAAATAAACCTTCGGGTATTTCATTAAACCAGCAAGTTCCCGGGGTTTTGGCCCCTTGTCGGGCCCCTCATACATATGTATTTATGTAGACAGTGTCAGTCACCCTGAATGCGAAAAGATGCTGGCCATGTTAGCTTTGAAGAACTTTTTGGTTTTTCATTTCGTTAATTGGGTTTAGGAGGCATTTGTTTCCGTACTCGTTTTCAGAGTTCTCGATTCACTAAAAAATACGTTTCGTGTGCTCTGTCTACCCCATTAGAAAAAACACGCGTGATGTAGGTATATTTAAAATATTTATGTATTTAAAAACTTTTGCAGTGTAATTTTTTTAACTAGGTGCTTAAGATAATTGGACTCTCTGATTGCTACTTCTAGTTGATAGTTGCAAAAGAATAAAAAAAGTATTCTGCATTTAATTTTGTGCCGACAAACAAAAACAGTAAATCTTCCATTCTCTATAAAACTTGACTATCCTTACTAATATTATAAGTCAGAAAGTGAGTTTGTTTGTTTGTTTTTGTTTGTTTGTTTGTTTGTTTGTTCCGCTTTCACGCCGTAACTACTGAACCGATTGCTTTGAAATTTTGCAGGCATAAAGATAGAAGTCCGGATTAAACAATAGGGTACTTTTTATCCCGGAAAAAAATGATGTGTCCGCGGGAAAACAAAAATATAGTTTGCTTGATAGATCGATATCAATCGATGATAGATCGATATCGATCGATGATCGATCGATAGATGATAGATCGATGGCGCTGTGTGTCGTTTGAAACGGGAAGTTTTCTTATAGTTGTGCTTTATACCGCAATTTAATCGAGTTCCACGCGGGCGAAGCCGCGGGCGGAAAGCTAGTTTTTATATAAGTTTACGGTCAGGTTGACATTAATTTTAATCTCCATATAATATCAATGGACTAGCTGTTGCCAATGACTTCGTCTGACGCAGACACGGAGTTGCGTCTAACCACTGCCACCGTGACGCGTTACTCCCGATAATGGGTCACGACTTGGCCCGAAATATGTCGAGTTTAACACGGTATAAGGACGTGAGTACGTCCGTATTTCACTAAGAGTGAGTCTCACGATAGTTTTATGTTTAAAGTAAGTGTAGCGCAGATGTAGTTATGTAACTAGTACAAACAAAATAAATGTTACATTATTTGCAGTTACGCGAATGTACATAGACGTAACAAAAAAAAACCAGCGGAAGCAGTATTTCACCGTACACGAATTTTATTTAGAATCCAAACTAGTGAATGGAATGTTGCACATTGAAAACTATTTTCCCAGTGAAAAAACGGTTAATGGTTCCTACAATCGGCTATCAGAAAGCAATTTGGTTTGGCTGATTGCCAAATTGGTATTGGCTTTACTATAAAAAGCAAGCGCACTAATAACTATCATACTTCTAACGCTGTCATTTCTATTGCATTTACATCGATGTATATACATCACGCCTGTATTCCCAAATGGGGTAGGTAGAACACATGAAACGCTACACTATTTCACGTTGCATAGCCACCTATAGTAGGGTGGAGCGAAAATTTTTTTTTCTTAATTTTAATATTCCTGTATTATCAATTGATGATACATAGTATTAAAAGTAATTATGCAAAATTTTAGCTTTCTAAATACATATCTTGAGGTGGCGCATTAGGTTTAAAGTTTTGGAATAATGCAATTTTTGACATTCACATTTATGATTTATTAAAAACGTTACATGGACCTATTTAACAATTTTAATCATAAACTTTAAAGAAATCATAATAGACTATCAAATTAGACTCAAAAAAATAAATTTTATTGTTGAAAATCAGTAGTTTCAGGACGCTCATAAACACGAAAATATTGAGATTAGGTGTCGAAAACGGGTACGTCTTGCCGCGCTTTTGTCCTTGTGCGAATGAATGCATCTCTAGCTTCTGGTACCCAAACTGCTAACGAAGCCTCCGTTACCAGCTTGACATACCTTTTGAGAGGCTGAATGTGGCAAGGATACTTTTCGAAATCCATCAAAGAACCTGAAAGTAATCAGGTCTGAAATTTCTGTGTCGCTATACTTCACTGTTATAGGACGTCCTATAAT
>BHDV01003011.1:72748-96943 GCA_005406045.1 Adoxophyes honmai | reverse complement strand
ACAGACGGACGGACAGACGGACAGACAGCGAAGTCTCAGTAATAGGGTCCCGTTTTTACCCTTTGGGTACGGAACCCTAAAAATAGATAAACAGTGACAGATTGCTACCCTGTCACCTAGCTGACACTGTTTAGTCACCTCTTACGGCATCCACGGAAGGAATGGAGAGGTGATATTATAAACCTGCCTGGGCCGGATAGCCCAGCGGTAAGAGAACCTGACTGTGAAGCTTAAGGTCCCGGGTTCGATCCCCGGTCGGGGCAGATGTTTGTATGATGAATACGAATGTTTGCTTTCGAGTCTTGAATGTTTATCTATATATATAAGTATGTTTATCCGTTGTCTAGTACCCATAACATAGGCATTAAATTGCCTACTTTGGGACTAGATGATTGGTGTAAAAATTGTCCAGTGATATTTATTTATTTATTAAAACCTGGATAGCACACGGACGGGGATACGGAGGAGGGGATTTACATACATTTTACTCCTCTTTGAGCATAATTTTAGGTTAAAACATTAACCTTATTAATGTGACATGTTATTCTAAGCCGCTACACGGGAAAATTATGCTCAAAGTGGCTATGGAACGCGAGAAATTCATGGTTTTGACTAGGTACGGTATCGTGTGCTCTGCCTATCACAATTTAGGAATACAGGCGTGATATACATACATACAATCACGCCTATGTTCCCAAATAGACCAGGCAGGGCACACGAAACGTGACATAGACAAAACCATTAAAATGACTATTTCACGCTTCGCAGCCGTTTCTAGCATAATTTTAGTTGTGAAAACAGATGGAAAAGGTAGTATAATAGTGACAGACTAGCCTGTCGCCTAAAGCATACCTACACCTATTTCCTTAGTCACCTCTTACGACATTCACGAAAGAAATGGAGAGATGTTATTACCCGACACCACACGGGAAGCGTGAAATGTATGTAAGTATACAATTTTGTTGTTTTAAACATAAAACATAGTGCGCGTCTATCCGCTGCCGTGGCGCGTAGCTCCAAATGATGGGTCACGGATATCCCCGAAACATGACGAGCTAATCTCGATATAAAAAACGTGAGTAGAAGCGTTTATTTCACAATGAATTTTATTCTGCTGCTAAACTCACGAGGTGAATCCGTGGCGTGTCGCGTTCTATCTATGAATACCCAATAAACCGTCACTGCCAAATATCGCCTAAATCCAGACAAGCAGATAACGTATCGCGGGATTACGGGCCTTCGCCATTATCACATAACCATCAGAGGTTACAGTTAAGACTTATTTACAGAATGCTTTAGTTTCTGGCTGCGCACTCGGATGTAGTGCAAACAGAACTAATATTTGTTGACACTGGCAGCTTAGGAGTTTTAATTTGTTTTTAAATTTGGCGTGACGACATCTTCGTTTCTATTTTTGAATTTTCTCGCGGGAGTATTGGAACGATTTTAAATTTTGACACGTCGTGGATATAGTCGATCTAGAATTTTAAATTTTTGTGTAAAAAACTACGAAAATATGAAAATATTGCCCAGTCTATTGTACTCCGGCTCTTAATCAACCGCGATGCAATGTCGAACGATTGCAGGTAACGTGACTTGCATACTGGACGTAATGTAGGTAAAATACAGGGTTCAATGACTTGAAAAGTGATGAAACATTTCGTCACCCACAAGGTCAATAATCATTTTTTTTTTAATATTTTACAGGGGTTCCTTGATGCGTATGCCCGACCACTGGTTCAAATAACACAAAAACAAAAGTGTGCCAGCAACATGCATGTATGTATATTGCCACTTGCCAGACTTAAAATGCTAAGGCACTTAAATCGCACGCTTTGCATGTTAAACTTGTATTTGTAAAGGTAGTAGGCAGAGCGTGGAGAAGGGAGAAAATAATGTCAAACATTAATTTTCAGAATAATGTAGTATTGAGTTTATTAGCTACATTTCTCTTTGTCATTTCGGTAGCAACTAAGGAGGTTTTAAGGTATATTGCGGACAATAAAGTTAAAAATGTGTCGCGACTTAAAGATGCCTGTATTCTCAAATAGAGCAGGCAGAGCGCATAAAACATTTCATAGCCACAAAAGACTTAAAATTACTTAAGTAAATATCATTTCTCCGTGTGGTGCCGGGTTAGAATAGCACCTCCCCCTTTCTTCCCGTGGGTGTCGTAAGAGTCGACTCTGGGAAAGGGTTAGTGTATTATGGGCGATGGGCTAGCAACCTGTCACCGCAATAACACGTTTAACCATCTGGTTACCCAGAATTTGCTAAACGTGGCACTGGATTTTTTTTTTTTTAATCCATGTGCTCTGCCTACCCCTCATGGGAATACAGGCGTGAGAATATGTATGTATGTATGTAAATATCATTGTATGGATTCTCTTTCTGTAAATGTTTTTTATATTTTGTCTCGCCCTTTTAAGAATGTAAGCTTAGCTCAGTTTTTATTTATAACTTGATAGATACTAAATAAAGTGAACTCGCAAAAGATTACGCAAATGAACGTTGTTTATCCGTGTGAAAATACGATAGTTACAGAGCTGGACTTGTATTTATTCAGCTGAAAAATTAGGCACGTAATATCGCAAATTTGTCATTGAACATGCATATTTTAACGACGTTTTCTGATTGAGCGAACTTCACTTATATTTAGATTTTACGTTGTTTATTACATGTGAAGTTACACTCAGATTGAAACTAAACCAAAGTTTATTTTTTATCAGACGTTTAAAAAAAGTCACGTTTTATCTCAACAACTGACAAATTAATTAAAAGAAAGTTCTTTTTTTTTTACAACATCTTTATGAAATTTTACTCAAAATCACCAGTTGTTTCCATTGTAATGGAAAAAAAATTCACAAAAGTTTCACACAAATTAGATAATTTCCTTTCTCCGTATAGAGTGTAAATACAATCATTTTTACATAAGCCCTGGAATAAAATAAAAAGTGTTTTTGTTTATGATCTCAACTCTTTTTTTCTTATTCTACAGAAGCAAGACATTCAAGAATCAAATTTCCATTAGCAATTTGATGTAGCTATGCCGATATAGTCAATCTTTCCACTTTTTTCAATTACTTTTGAGATACAATGTTTTGATATTTAAGAAACCCTACATTATTTTTGTAAGACTATAAAACCATAGTGAAAAATAACGGAATTACTCACGTTGTTTATACCGAGATTAGCTCGATATTTTTCACTATAAGTGAGTCTCGCGGTAGTTTTTAAGAAAAAGTAATTAAGAAAAACCACTTTTAAAACCAATTGAATGAAACTCGGGGACGTGTGTTGCCATGACTAAGCAGCCAGTGAATTTATTTTCATAACAGATTTCATCAAGAGGAAAAAGCAGCGGAAAACTCAGGTGAGAGTGTAATCAATTCCTTTTTAAAAATGCCGACTCGCGTAAGCATCCTGCTATCGAACTGTGGATTACCAGATTAGGAGAGATACCAACAACAGATTATGTTTGTGCGTAAGCGGATTCTTGTATCTGGATCTCTCGACCACTCTTATTTTACTTGATCTCTCAGTTCTTCCGCCCGTTGCTAGGGAGTTTGTTTTAAAATTTGCGACTGTCGAACAGTCTTTGACACCATAGTTTGTTGCTTAGCCTCCTACCGCTAATTGTCCTTTATAAATAATGGACACAATAAAGATGGTAATTCAACAGATATCAATCGCAAATATAAATACCCTTTGGGTACGGAACCCTAAAAACTGCCCGCACCAACTTTAAAATTCAAACTATACGGGTTCGAAGATTAAGCAACGTAGTTGAATTATTGATGAAGAAGCATCGCTCCATATCTTTGAGAGCTTCGATGCCATAGACAGACACACACACACACAGAAAGAGAGAGAGAGAAAGAGAGAGGGGCTCGCGCGCACACAGAGATACACGAACTACCTAATAACACTTCTCTTTTGACAACTGAGAATTATTTGTTTAGGCGTTTGTTATTTCTATTCTTTGTTTACATACAGGTTGAGGAAAAATCTACTAAATTTATCTTATACATAAATCGAATGGAATGTCAAGATGATGGTACCCGACTAATTTAAGTGCCGAATAAATATCTTCATTCTTGTTCAATGAGCAAAAGATTAGGCATTCACTCATATCGTTGCCGTGATAAAAACGACTACGGTATGAGTTTCTTCCGTCTCAGAAATCATAAAACATTTTCAGATGAATAAATTGTATTAAGATGTTTGTTTGACTATTGTTAGCTGGAAGCTACAAACATTCCTTGTTCATTAATCATTATTTAACATTTTTCGTCTTATTTTTATACACATAATCACGCCTGTATTCCCAAACGGGGTAGGCAGAGCACACAAAACGCTACATAGACAAAACGATGACTATTTTATACACAAGTATCTCTTAATTTAACGGTATTTTATGGTACGGTATAGAATTGAATTGGTTATGTATGACGCTACCATACTAAAATAGCTATGCGTAAAGGTGTCTCCGTTTTTTTTTTTCACTACATACGACGTACATCACGCCTGTAATCTCTAAACAGAGCACACGAAGCTGTACATAGTCAAAACTATGACTTTTTCATACGTACCGTATATTACTGAAATACAGGTACTTACGCGATTCAATTTAAGCAACTGTATGTATAGTTATGTATGTAGCGTCAATCAGAGAATGATAGGGATAATTATGATTGTATCTGCGTATAGACATAATAATGGATAATGAAAGTACCTACACTGAATATTAAACTAATTTGCGTAAATTATCTCTACACTCGAATGGAGATAATTGGCTGCAATTAGCTTATTTTGGTTACAAAATGCGACACCTAAAATTGTAGTAACTCGAAGCGGCAAATGTTATATTTATTCTTAGTGAAATGAAGTAAGTTCAACGAGAAATAGACGCCCCTGTGTAGTTCGTAGAGTAATCATAAGTTATTTTTTCTTATTTTATATACAATATGATAAGTTTTTTTAAAAGACAATACGTGAGTCACGTCAAATGGTGACAGATGAGATTTTCAGTGTTGCCAGTACAAGGAATCAATTGTATAGATTTTCCTAACATGGCAAGCTTTTTATTTTCCCGGTCGGCCTTTGATAAATCATCTACATATGGGAGTTGTAAGTCAAAATGAATGATAAAGAGTGCTTGTATATGACGGAAGAATGAAATATAACTCCCTGGAACAGCAATTTGAGGGGCGTGAGATTTTTCAATGGTATATTTTCGTCTATATTTACTACTCCGTTTTCATAGTAGAAAAATGGTTTTATATCAATTTTATAGCGGTATACTCGTAACTCGGTCAACAGCCGATCGTAAAACTGAATCTATTTAGTTGGAAATGTATTCTTTAAATATTCGAACAATGGTGTAAATAAAAAAGGGTAATCTACTACGTTATGCAGTGTCGATAAAATGACGTTATGTAGTGACGGGATAGAATAACACCTCTCCATTTCTTATGTGGATGTTGGAACAGGCGACTAAAGAAATGTGTAAGGTATAGTCACCAGCACCAATATCTGATACAATAAGGCTGCAAAAACATCTGATACGAGTCTATTACTAGGGGCAGTAGGACGCGTCAGATATTTTTGCACGCTCCGTCGTGGCAGATATTAATGCTGGTGCCTGTACGTTTCAGGGGACAGGCTAGTAACCTGTCACTATTATACTTCTTTCATCTATTTTCAACCCAAAATTATACTTGAAGTTGCTGTAGTGGTGAAATAGTCTAGATTCTGTCTATGTCACGTTTCGTGTGTTCTGCCTGCTCCGCTCGGGAACACAGGTGTGATTGTTATAATGTATGTTTGTATGTATGTAAAAGTATTTATGACCGCACTGATCTTTAGACATAATTCAAAGGCATTATGATACAGATTACATGATTAGGATACGAATTTGGAAATTAAAAATGCCGTCTGATTTTCTCTTTTATAAGATCTACCTTGCACGATTAAAAAAATATATAACTGTTGTTAATTTAACATAATTTTAGCATTATGCTTTTTGCATAATTTTTGCGGTATGCTTTAAAATATCAAATGTGGAAAATATTTTAAAACAAAAAAAAGTTAAATAAAAAAAATCGGTCTACATTGTGGCAATGTTATTTTAAATCTGTAAAAGTATTATTTTGATCCTGCATTCGATTTCTGCCTGACGAATATGTAGCAAACACCAACTCTACAGTTATAATTATGTGTTATAGATTTATAAGTAGGTATTAGGTATTTTATTTTATTTTTTTCCTGTGTTGATCTGTATGTTATTGTATAATACGAGTATTACATTTAGTATATTAAATTATTTTCCGTTGTGAACATTTATGAAGTTATTATAAAAAAGTCGGCTGTTAGCGATCCCAAAGGATAAGTCTTTTTTTTACTTTACTTTGTATGTCATGTTTTTTTACACAATAAAGTGTTTAACTTACATTTTCTATCCATACAAAATCACCTCTGTACGCCAACTTGCGTATGACAACTGTTTTTGTTTTTCATGGCGCGTGAATTCCGAATGACTAACTTTATTGACGGACGAAAGATAATCGGAACCACTTTTCAGGCGGCCGTTAAAGTACTGACCCGGATTCATATCACACGAAGAGCTCTTTGGTTTAATGCGATAACGAATTTTTCGCAAACATGTACTATGTACACGACCACAAAAATAACACATACGCTTTTTGTAGAAGCACTTTTGTTTCGAATGCTATAAAACAAACGACTGCAGATGCATTTGTTTTTTAAATAAGACTAATCATTAGACTCGTTAAATGTAGTTATTAGTGCTAACTTTCTATTGTTATAAAACATTTAAATCTCAATACAAACTTTGAGAGCTGCCGTTGCAGTAAATTATGCTCGCAGTATTGTCAAAAAAAACACTAAAATAACTTACCTTAAGTGGTGAGAGACGCTAAAAACAAAACAACATCACCAAGTCAAGTCTTAACTAAATTAAATCACCGAGAGTCTTCAGTTTCCAACTTCAAAAATGACATCGAAAGAGTCCTCAAAGTTTCAAAGTAAAAAAGGCACTCCGAAAAAGTTTCTATCAACTTCATTCACAACTAAAACGACGTTCAATGCTATTGTAGACTGTATACAAACTATTTTGGTTTCAGTTCGCGTTAAAAAAGGGTAATTTTACGTTTTTTCGCTTGTCGATGGGAGGTGAGAACACCGTGCGCGCGTCACGCTTGCTGAATGCAGACTGAAGGTTCTTACTCGTAGTTCTCGTAGCTTCGTCCTTTCAAAAACCTACGGCGTATGCCCCAAGGAATTAATTACAAAGCGCGTTGGATATTATTACGAGCTGCTTGCTAGTGGCGTCACTGCGACGTAGGAATAACAGCTAAATGACGCGGAAATTTTCTGTTTGGAAGCACACACCTCGCGGTTAAATTTGGAGGCACGTTCTTTTTTCAAATGGTGAATGAGAAAAAATGGCGTGTGTGTTTTCGGCCAGTCATAATATTTAATTTTATCGACGGGTTAACTAACTAGATAAAGATAGAAAAATTGCAGACGATATACATATTGGAATTATGTCATTTTTTATCTCTAGTGCCTGAAATAAACTTAAAGTAAATCTATACGTACTTTCTGTTCGAATAATCAACACAGTACACAATAGTATTTATGTACCTTTAATGAATTTACGTATTTTAAAAATATATTTTTTTGATTTAAAAACAACAATCATATTTGAAACCAAAATGGTTATGGTTCATTCATTTCAAAATGTGGGGAAAAAAGAAAGTACTTCTAAGACACATTGAATTTAAAATTCATGGCTTAAAACAAAATAAGTCATGTACCTACTCATACGCAAAAAATAAAGTGTGAAAAAAATTACCAAGTCATAAGCTCATAATTATAGGCTCTACAATTACATCTCTCAATACAGTCTCTTGTAAAGAACTTTACCACTCCAGCAGTTTAGAGTTTATTTTGTAATTTTATCTTCTATGCCTTTAAAGATCAGTACTGAGTAACTGCAAATTTATGAAGTTTGGGTGATCGAGTGATGTGACAAACAGGCTCTGTCTACTTTAAGCACCAGTCTCTCCTACTCAAGTCTGTAAACTACTTAAAATTGTTATCGTCGGGGATAGTGCAATACTGCGTAACTAGCACTAGTAAATACTGCGTATCTACACAACTCTCATACGGCAAATCAGCGTAACTGGCATTGGTTAATACCGCGTATCTAACAAATGTAGCCAAATTGAGATTTCCCGCCTAGGGTGACGGCACCAGTTATGGACGGTTTAAGTTGACAAGCACCAGTGATGGACACTTCATTCATAATATAAAGACCATAGAGTTGTAAATTGATTGTTGTAAAACAAATGACTTTTCCTTAGTGCGTAGTAAATAAGAGTCATTGTCCATTACTGGTTCTATGTCCATTACTGGTGCGGTCACCCTACTATAATATACTAGTTCCAATACTTTCACTGGCGGGAAATCTCAATTTGGCTACATTTGTTAGATACGCGGTATTAACCAATGCCAGTTACGCTGATTTGCCGTATGAGAGTTGTGTAGATACGCAGTATTTACTAGTGCTAGTTACGCAGTATTGCACTATCCCCGACGTTATGTAAATTGATTGTAACTTGGTGCTGCAGAAAATAAATAAAAGCTCTATTTTTAATAAATTACTTTGTGTCGCTGAATGCAGGTTTGCTCGCGACGTTTTTATACACTGAATTCTTAACTCGTTGTAAAAATATAAAATTCTATTTCGTATTAAACAGCGACCGCGGTTACGTTTATAGTTAAGTCTCGTTAAGTGAGTACCTATTTTATTTTAGTTACTAACGACTCACCCTGACCTCGCACTATAAAATGTAGGTACTACAGAATGATTTATAAAAAACAGAAAAACATTCTGTAGTAGAATGTTTTTCTAAAAAAAATCGTTTTTTTTTAACTAGACGCGGTATTTTTTAGATACGCGTACATACATCGCACCTATATTCCCAACTGGGGTTGAGTGGGTGGAGGGTTGCCTGTCGCCTAAAATACGCCTCAACATTATAATTCCTTAGTTGCCACTTACAACGTCCACGGAAAAAGTGGTGATATTCTAAACCCTACACCACACAGGGTACGCATAAGTATACTTTCAATTGTAAGAAATCACATCAAATTCTGTTGACTATTTTTAAAGATTTGAGCATAAAAGAGAAAAAATAATCGGCAAAAAATTACCTCGTATTCATGATACTGATTAACTGAAGTCTATCTTCTTGTAAATCATCTTCCCACGCAGTATCTTCATCAGTACCCCTTTTACCTTCGAGTAATTCTTCCAATACAGAAAATACTGTAATTGGGCGCATATCCGTCGTTTTCCTTGGAAACACATTACGCATTTATTTGGCAAACATTCAATAGAAGCCTAACGAATCAAAACATAATATTATTAGGGCAAATTGAGCAATCGGTTTCAATTACTTCGCTATGATATCACAGACGAAATTGTTGTGATATAAATATAACCATGTTATTTGACGTCGCGGCAAGAAAATAAGTCGAGATATTGTTAAATTTGTAAGATATACACAGAGTTCACATCTATACTATCTATACTAATACTAATATACTATAATCTATACTAATATTATAAAGCTGAAGAGTTTGTTTGTTTGTTTGAACGCGCTAATCTCAGGAACTACTAGTTCGAATTGAAAAAATATTTTTGTCTTGGATAGACCATTTATCGAGGAAGCATTATAGTGTACTCAATTAAGGTTAATTAAGATAAGAATCTCGGAATTCGAGATACCCAGCTGGAAGTTTTGAAAATATTTGCATATTGACGCCCTAAAAGTTGTCTCAAAACCTACATATTCTAGAGTGTGTGCAACTATTAAATTTCCAGGTCAAAAGTCACAAAAATCGGTTTTTTGCACTTTTTTTGTAAATATCTCATTTCTTATGGGTTTTTGCTATTTGTATTCGTTATCAATATTGTAGACTACAATATTCTCTACAAGAGGTAGTCAATGGGGTTGCTCTGAAATCGCTAAACGTGGCACTGGATTTTTTAATTCATGTGCTCTGCCTACCCCTCTCGGGAATACAGGCGTGAGGATATGTATGTATATGTATGTAGGTAGTCCTCTTCCGTCTGTTTTCAAACCTAAAATTACGCTAAAGTAGCTGCAAAACGTGTAAAAGTCATAATCATGGTTTTGTCGGTCACGTTTCGTGTGCTCTGCCTATCCCATTTAGGGACATAGGCGTGATTGTATGTTGTATATCTATGTTGTAAGTGATGTAATCTGAACCCCCTATCGCCCCATGTTGAAAATTTTACGGATAACTCACTTTTATTAAATCGAGTTTAGCTTGAGATGTTGAATTAGCCCGAAACATGTCGAGCTACACTCGATTTAATAAACGTGAGTTATCCGTAAAATTTTCAACTTGAGTGAGTCTCACGGTAGTTTAATGTTCAATCTCCCCCTTAAAATTTTCGTACCACTTTGTACTCAAACTTATACAATACCAATGCAATCTTGATCGTATATTTCATTTTATCCCATCTCATACTTCATGTTACACAAACAAACACAAAAATGTTTATGCGATGTTCTTATCAGTTCTGTAGTGTATATGTATATAGTACCATTACTGAAAGTTTAAGGATACAGGCGAGGCGTTATGTATGCATGTATGCTTATTTTTATTTTTACGTTACAGTCATAATAAATTTCTTCGCTGGCCATGTTCGGTATGAGATTTTCACAGTTTCGCTCGCTTTTTAAATGGGTCACAAACTAAGCAGAAACGAAAATATCTCGGTGATATTATGTCGGTACCAACAAATACCACCTCCCCCTTGCTTCCCGTGGGTGTCGTAAGAGACGACTCTGGGAAATGGTTAGTGTATTGTGGGCGATAGGCTAGCAACCTACTGTCACTGCAATATCATGTTTAACCATCTGGTTATGGTTACCCTAAATTTGCTAAACGTGGCACTGGTTTTTTTTTTTTTTTTTTTTATTTATGTGCTCTGCCTACGCCTCATGGGAATACAGGCGTGAGAATATGTATGTATATATGTAACAAATACTAAACGGTTAAGTATATAAATATTATCTGCGCAGTGAGTGTTAGTTCATTGAATTGTGTAGGGAGCGATATTGACAGATATCCGTTCAGATACAGATATCTTATCGTATCTGCTTAGTGTGTGACACGCTTTAGATTTTGTATTACCTTTTCTCAATACGTTGACGAATAAATTAAATTTCGTTTCGTATCGAATAATGTAATATGACACCTCTATTGTCTCTTTCCAATCATGCATTTAGTTTTAAGAATTTAAACCACGCACAAACTTGTAAAGGTCTAGCTAAATACATTCACAAATGAATGCACGGTGACTTTTCATGACTTTATATTGATAATAAATTAACAGAACTTCACAAAACAAGTACATTCAACAACAAAGATCGACTCACACAAACTGACAAAATGTGTACGACACGACTCTAACTTAGAGACATTAAGAGCGTGTGTACATAATTTTCGGTAGTTTGAACGTGTCGATACCTATGTTGCTGACTGTACTTAGTCACCAGTCATAAAATTTTACGTCGCACAAAATAACGGTTTAAAATTACGTCTGGAAAGCATAAGTAATTGCTTATTACGCAATCGGCATGAAGTTAAAAAGGTGCGTTTCCGAAGAACGTGTCGGAAAAAATGTGATGATACAAATTTCAGTTTGCGTATTTACTTTTTTAACCTAAACGTCAAATATCCATGGTTTTATCTGTCAGACACAGACTAGAATAATCACGTGGTCACTTGATTTACGTGGTAACAGCAGAAAACAACGTGAAAAACTGACCGTTTCAATGCTTGACTACTTGACTGTTCTCTGTCTAATAGGATAGGTCCCACACGTTTCGTGTTATCTGTCCAGCCTATTTAAGAAAAAAAAAATGTTTGTTTTAAGAAAATAATAATTTAGGCAATTAAAGGGGGATGTCGTATAATAGTAAGTGCAGCGATTTTATTTGAACTTGTTTGAACTGCGGAAGAACATAAACGTTACAAATATGCATCCCTTGGTGAGGGCTACTTTGCGACGTTTGGTGTTGAAACCCTTGGTCCGTGGGGCCTATCGGAGAGATATTCGCGCGCCTTATAGATGTTTCCGGTGACCAGCGGGCTGGCAACTATTTTGGACAGCGTATTAGTCTTGCTGTCCAGCGAGGTAACGCTGCCAGCCTTTTGGACACAACAAGCAGCGACGGCGATTTGGGGCATATTTTTTTGTAAGTTTAGTTTTATTTTAGTATAGTTTTAGACTTAGATTGAACTTTTGAAGTTTTATACTTTAAGTCACATTCAATAAAGAAAATTGTACTTGTTTTGTACATATTATAAAAGTACTTGTATGCAATGGATGTTTGGCCGGAGTATCTTTTGAAATTAGTAAGGTAACCTTCCATCCAATGTCAGCGACATTGTTATGTCATTTCATTAATTTAGATGGCATGTAATAATAATTTTATTACTAACAAATGAGTAGAAGTACAATAGATCGGAAATCTTGTCGACACTACGTAAAAAACTGCAAAGACTAATAATTTTATTGTTTGTTTCGGAAATCTACCTTCACTGAAAAGTTATGTGTGTATGTTACGGGGTTCTCCAAGGGTACGAGGTCACGTACATTTAATTTAATAATCTGCGGGGGGTTGATATGGACTATATAAAGGCAAAGAAAGTTGTTGATAAAGTAGATTACCCACATTAATTAAATCAAGGGGGAAGATTTGACGGTGATGATACATGGTTTTGCTTAAATGTCTCGTCTTTACAAGTTTAGATGAACAGATTAAGGTGTAACGATATGTGTATGTGTCAACTTTTTTGATGTGGAAACTTACTTTATTTCTTTCATTTTAATTTTAAAAATATAAAGAATCATACAAAACAGTTACAACGTTTTTTGCTCAGAAGTAATCAAACTAAGAAATAGAGTCACAGGCAATATATGAAATTTACATTGTCATTTGGAATTTCACAACTATAAAGAACTTAATAGCAAATGAAGTTGTCAAGTACAATGGCATCTTGTTATACGTTTCATCTTTTTTATCACAGATGAAAATAGGCTTGTGCACTGGGTAAAAAGGTAAATATTCGGGCGTTTGAACCGCTGTCATTATTCTCAACACTTTTTTTGTCAGATACTGTTGGAAATGTGTATATAATAGTCTAGTGTGTACTTATTTGCAAGACATAGACACTATATGACACACTTATTAAACCAATTTCTAAATATATCTAAGAAAAAAAGTGTTGAGAATAATGACAGTGGTTCAAACGCCCAAATATTTAGCCTAAAACTATGTCATTCTAGTCAGACCATTAGTTGCCTTAATCATCGTAAAAGCTATAAATCATCAAACTTCCGGGGTAAGGGCATGTACCTATGTGACGTCACGTCATGGTATAAATTGTACCACGTACTGAAGTCACTTGAAGCTGCAGAAGTTTCCTCGTCATATCTTGTAACAGCTAGTTTTTAAATTAAATAAAGTCTCCTGTCTGAAAAATGTTCCATCTACAATATTTACCGCGAGGATCTTCTTCCCCCCTTCTAGTCGACATTAATAGTTCTTGTGTTTGGCCACCCTGTACATGTATTTGTATCTTTTCTCATACCAAATAAATACTCCGATTTATCTAATAAATGTCTGTGTACGTTTTGCAGTACCAACATTTTGTACATGTTATGTTTTGGGGTTTTTCTACACCGAAATGCATGAGCAATTTTGCAGTAGCAATTCTATTTGTGCGTTTAGAATGTTTATAAGTCTTGCTCATACGTCACGTATTATTTTAGATTCGTTGACCCGACTGATGTGTTCCATCCATCGCTCTATATACCATCCAACTAATTGATTCCTGATCCACTGACACAATGGACACAATGGAGACAATGATCACACGAAACGCGACATAACCTCCTGGATCCCCCGGTCCTCACTTGAGGACATAACATTCAAAAAAATCTGAAGTCTAATGTCAAACCGTCGTAACAAGTTTACACGCATAGTAGGTTTCCGAACACACTTGTCAACTTAAAAAAATAAACACCGAGTCACAGACGCCCAATCAGCGAATAGTGCGGCTTTGACATCGGACGCTGCCGGCCATACCATGCCTCGCGGTTAGTAAATCTAAAGTTATCTCAATGCATTGTTAATTATATATTTTTGTTTTGTTTTTATTAGTACACTTTTGGTGTATTTCACATGTTAGTTAGTGCATTTCTTGCTTTTAGTTAGAAAAAAATAGTTTTATGTATCTCTGAAGTTAATGTACTCGTGCGAGTACAAGAGGACGATATTAGTTTGTTTATGTTCTCGTACGAGTACAAAGGGTCTTAATGCTGTGAGTTGATTTATCTTTCGTTAAAGTTAATTTGGTTTTAATTTCAGTTTTCAGGCTTGCAAAACTGTGAAATAGAGGAGTTTCTTAATTTCGATGAATCCGACGGCCTTTCCGAAGGCTAAGATGTTTGTATGTGTTGTTCGTTTTTGTTACTATTTTTTATAATTCTCACCTTCGGTGAAACAAGGGCATAATTGTTGAAAAATTCAAAAATTTGTTAAGTATACACAAACGTACAGGAAAAGTTTTAGATCATTTGTGGATACTTAACTCATTTTTTGGATTTTTCAACAATAATGTGCCCTTGTTTCACCGAAGGTGCGAATTGTTGATTCTGTTACCTCTAAACAAATGTATAATCAGTATAAATAAGTATTTTCGTAAGTTAATAGGTACGTAAGTAATGTTAATTCTCTGTGATATTATTATTGCTATTTATGTGATACTTAATTAATCGGAGTAAGTGCAAATCAGGAGTTTTTGTGAGTTTATACGCAATTAAAGTTGATTTTTCTAGTATTTTGATTTATTTAATACTGTTCTCGAGTGAGGTCAAAGTCCTTGTGTACTCGTCTGAGGACATAGTGAAAAATCGAGGGGAAAACTCCAGGATTTTTTTTATTAATTTTCCGACAGTAAGGGGTATGTACTTAATACATTTTATGGAAAAAATAATAGTTTTGACAAAATTAGTATCTCCAGGATCCAGGAGGATAGACATAACCATGAATATGACTATTTCCAGCTTCACAGCCACTTCTGGCATAATTTTAGGTTTGAAAACAGATGGAAGAGGTATAATAGTGACAGGTTGCTAGCCCGTCGCCTGAAGAACATCTAAACCTGTTTCCTTAGTCGCTTCTCGCGACATCCACGGAAGAAATGGAGAAGTGTTATTTTATATTCATATATGTATGTACGCGGGACTTAAGCACGATTTTATTTACCTTCTCGACGTTTCGGCCGCGTTACAGCGACCGTGGTCATGAGTTGACTGAAGCAGTGCACGAAGTTTGTTTCGCAGCCCGAGTTCTTTGAACTACCCGCACCTGATTTTCTTCAGTACCTAACGGCTCCTCGAACATAAATGGGTCAATATCAGATTTCGTCCCGTATTTTCTAATTTCTTTGGCGCAATTTTTTTCTTCAATATTTGCAATAAATGAAATGACATAGGGTGACCGCACCAGTAATGGACATAGAACCAGTAATGGACAATGACTCTTATTTACTACCCACTAAGGAAATGTCATTTGTTTTACAACAATCAATTCACAACTCTATGGTCTTTAAATTATGAATGAAGTGTCCATTACTGGTGCTTGTCAGCTTAAACCGTCCATAACTGGTGCCGTCACCCTACCTTGTAAACGACTGAATTTCAGCACAATAACATAGTTATATAAGAAATTCAGTCATTTACAAGGTATGTCATTTCATTTATTGCAAATATTGAAGAAAAAAATTGCGCCAAAGAAATTAGAAAGTTCGGGACGAAATCTGATATTGACCCAAATATGAGTGAGAATCGCGAAAGTTTAAAACATTACAGTGTTATTTTATCTAAACACTACACAGAATCACAACAAGCACCATGTAGTTTTAGTAATTTATAGTTTAGTTAGTTATCCGTATTTTTAGTTACCACCTTAACACCACCTTTTAACAAAAAACATGTGCATTCATAAAAGTGGCGATAAACCGAGATTATTCTAAATTAGCGGATAAAGTTTATTCGCAATCGCGTCGGCCGTAACGCGGCGGGCGCCCCGATATTAATCTGGCGTCGTAAGTGCTCCTTATTATAGTTGGGCCAGGAAAACGGCGGTATCTCTTACGTCAACGGCTATGCTCCCAATGGGATAAGGCAGAGCACAGACATTACGTATGTAGATAAATGGTGACTTCCAGCATATTTTCAGGTTTAAAAACAGATGATGGCGATTAATAATACATCACGGTTACATTCCCAAATGGGGTAGGCAGAGCACACAAAACGCTACATAAACAAACCTATGACTATGGCCCTTCTAGCGTAGGTATAAGTATTTTTAGGTTAATAATGACATGTATCAAATTATATTGTAATGTAGTATGACTCTTTATTGCACATAAAACAGATTATAGTATAACAGCATTATGTGCAAATGCGAACTTATCCCGGAGTGCAAAAATATCTAAACCTATTTCCTCAGTCGCCTCTTACGACATACACGGAAGAAATGGAGAGGTGGTATGCTAATCTAACATCACACAGAAGATAACAGAAGACATCAGAAGTTTTCTCTAAGGGGCTACACCTAGAGCCACCTATCATCGAGTAGTAGTACTACAAACGTCATCGACGTCATCATCTGTCAAAGTTTCTACATCGCGCTAACAAAGTTTCGAAGGTCAGTTGATTAAACACAACTTCCAACTTTCTCTCTATGGACTTCGGACCCCAGGTCTGCCTGGACAGATCTCTCTATTCGAGTTTTTCCCACATGTTGTTGTTTTTCTTGTTATTTTATTAACCAACAATTATTATTCTACCAACACGAGAAAAAATTATAGAAAACTTTTATTGATGCTAATTACGAATGGGTTTCAAAACAAACACCGTAGTAAACAAGAATTACGAGTACACCTAATTTTAATTTTACCAAGAAACATAGTGGTTAGTCACCATAAATCTTCGTTTGTTTAAAAATATTCCGACTTTTATCGCGAATAGGAACTGCGGCGGAAATGCCAAGGAATTTATTGCACTATTTGTTTTAATACTCGGCACTTCTATTCTAGAAACGTGTGCTGAATTTAGTGTGCTTAAAATTGAACGTACTAAAGAAGTCTTAGTGGAGTGTTATTATTCACATGTTCACGTATCTATTTTACGTTTTATCTCCAAGCAAATGGCAAGACTTTATTTCCGTGCCTGGCGGGAAGATGTTGATATGTTCAAAACAGTAATTTTACGGGGCGGCACTTTTAAAGTTTGAGCTTCTCTGGTAATTCGCCTTTTTTGTGAAATTTTGTTTTGAAACTTGATTTAGACATAAAATAATTCAATCTTTTGATTAATAATATCTTTTGTTTATCTTTTTTTAAGTACCTACCTAAAAGTTTCAATCATAGGTGACGGCGGTCGGCTGACAGTCTAGTGTAAGTACGACTTCTTTGACCGAGTTAGTTTAAACCACGAGCGGCGACCACAATAAGTGAACGACTCCATGTAACGCCACTTTATTTGGATGCGTGAAAATAAAAAGTCGTGCTATTAAATCAGCGCCTAAAATATAACCTAAAAAGAACTTTACGTGACTTTAGTGCTCCAAAAATTCGATACTCGTTGAAAAGAAAATTAAAAGCTACTTCAATGGCTTCTCCAAATATTTGAAAGTTCGATACAAAGCTCTTAAAAGCAGCAGAGTGCTTAGTTTAATGCAAACAATCATGGATTCGATAACGATTTTGTTAGCGAATTGTTGCGAAATTGTACGGAGACGAGTCAACCGCGGTAGTTGTGCAAACGTGCCGCTTGGAGGCGATGTCTCAGTTTCCATACAATTTCGTGTCAATCGTTATCGGTTTCATGACCGTTTTGATAACACTAAGCACGCAGAAGCTTCCAGACTGTTTTCCACTCCGACAGTTCGCTTGAGAAACTTAATACCAAAATTAATTTATTGATACTGAGTGCTTTCCGTTTTTATGTTATTTCCAACGACAACGTTAAGTAAGTGGCCGCCTAAGTTAATTGGGGTCGACTTGAGAATGTTACTTTTTGGAAGTGAATTATGTCAGAGTATTCTGTAAGTAGGTGTGAGTTTCAGAATAATGTTTTGGGTTTAGAATAAACTTCCCTCCCTCCCGTTTTCTTCGTGGATGTCGTACGAGGCAACTACGGAAGGTTGAGGTATATTTTATGCAACAGGCTAGGAATGAGAATTTGTATGCCCTATCTGCCCCATTGAATTGAAGGCATATTGGATTTATGTGTATGTATTTACAAGTTTTTAGGTAGGTACCGCATTTTCTTCCTTGGGTTCCTCTCCATTTCTTCCTTGGATAATCATAAGAGACTACTAAGGAAACAGGTTCTTATTTAATATTTTTCGGTCAATACACGACCCGGCATCTAAATCTAATCTAATAATCCAACACTTTATTTATGTAAATGGGCTCTTAAGAGCACTTACTCGTAAACGTCATTTTTGAGTCCACTAGCGCTTCGGAAAGACCGTCATTGCCAAGACGAAAGCGACGCAAGATACTAAGTAGTAGGCGCAAGTTTGCGCACCCTTTTTCCTCGTTAAAGCAATGCGCGAACTTAACCCCACTACTCAATACCTTCCCAAATTAAATGCCGGGGCTGTATCTATTATGCAGAAAGAGAATCACGACAAGGTATGTATGTACTTATATTACTACGACGAAAGAGAGCCACGGTTAAGAAACAATAGCGCGCCGGGGAGCGGAATTTTTGGGCCGCTTCGGTGGGGCCAGGAAAAGAGCGATTCAGGGTAATAAATCAACATAAACAAAACATACACGTCTCGCCTGTATTTTTGTAGTAAATAAAACGTTACAGAGGCAAAACAATTATTTCACAGTTTGCAGCTACATTTAGCTGAAATTTAGGTAAAAATTTGATAGTAATTTTCTGTGAGGGGTTGGATTAGAAAGATAGCTCTCCATTTCTTCCATTGATTTAAAAAAGGCGACTAATGGACAGGTATGCTTTAAGCGGTATGCTAGCCTATGCTAGCGTCACTTTTATTACCTATGTCATTAATTCTAAACCTGTTTATTTTAGTGTGCATTTTAGGCGACCGGCTAGCAACCTTTCATTATTTTATCTCTTAACGTGAACATTTGAACAAGTCTTGGTTTTGACTATGTACCGTTTCATGAGCTCTGCCTGCCTCATATGATGATGTTGTATGTAGTTGTATGTTATTTCCTGTGGTTTTTTTCGCAAAAAACTAAATACGTTGCTTTAGGCCGGCCACATACATTCGGAATTTTTCCGTTCGGAATCCCGAATCAGACTTTCCGAACGCAATCAATCCATACAAAATCCATGGACCGCCACACACATTCGGAAGCTTTCCGTTCGGAATTCCGCACGGAATTTTTCCGAATGTGTGTGGCGGTCCATTGATTTTGTATGGATTGATTGCGTTCGGAAAGTCTGATTCGGGATTCCGAACGGAAAAATTCCGAATGTATGTGGCCGGCCTTAGAAATCCGAAAAACGGGTACGTGTTCCGATTCCATCAGATAAGACGAACGAAGCAGACTCTTAGTAACCAAGGAACCTTCCTAGTCTAATACGTAGCTGTATTCTTCTCGGGTGGACGAGCAAATGGACGGAGCCTAAATCGAGTGAGGTCAGACGAAAAATCGGCCAAGTAAGAATCGCAAGTCTTAACTAAGTTATAGGTAGTAATAGTTTTGCTTTGTTATGAAATTAAATGTGGGTATACACTATGTTCGCGCTCCTGCAGCAGCTTTATTGCGCAGCGCAGACGACAGACTTTTTGTGCGATCGAGTCTGCGGCGCACAGAAAGTCTGCGTGGATTGTATGCATTGTGCGCCGGACTTTTCGTGTTGTGTGCGTCACTGCATATAAATCCATAGGTTCTATTTTCACAGACTAAAAAGTCTGTCATGGATGGTCTTTTGTCTGCGCAGGGCCTAATGGTTTCGTTGCGTGCACTTCTACGTGCAAGATTTCAACGTTCCCTTTTGTGTTTGCGCTAAAAACCGACACGACTCGGAGCGCTGCCGCGGAGCTTGCAACGTTGCACGCTGTGTTCGCGCACGTATCCACTACCGGGAGCAGTTGCAGTAGCGCGAAGCACTACTGGAGCGCGAACATAGTGGATACCCACCTTAATATTTGCGCCATTTGGTGTTGAAACCCTTGGTCCGTGGGGCCCAAGCGCGTGTGAAATCGCAAAAGAGATGAGATCCGCGCGCCTTATAGACGCTTCCGGTGACCAGCGGGCTGGCAACTATTGGACAGCGGATTAGTTTTGCTGTCCAGCGAGGTAACGCTGCCAGCCTTCAGGGCACAATGAGCAGACGGCGATTTAGGGGTAATTTCAATAAATAGTTTTAGTTTTATCTTATCTATAATATAGCCTTAGATTTAATTTATGTGGTTTTATTCTTTGAGTTACTTTCAGTTTGTTATTTTTGCGCTTGTTTTTTTTTGTTAATTGCATAATATTAAGTACTTACTGTATAAAAATGCACATCATACTCTAGTCTCAATGACATCATTCGCCGGGCCAACAAAACATGTCAATGTAAGATGATATCAACAACTGTGCAACTGTGAATCCTTAAGTTCTGCGGGCACATCACTCGCATCGAGGGTTCCACGGAACGTTTGGTGGTGCAGGGGAAAGTTGAGGGTAAAAGATCTCATGGTCGCTCCCCAACACAATGGACAGATCTCATTAAGTCCATCACTGGGAATTCGATCAACGATTGGTCCCACTCCACCAGAAACAGAGACACGTGGCGGCGTCAAGGGCTGCTGTGTCGCATCGACTTGGACATGACCACGATCACTGCCAAGAGTTCACGACTAAGAAGAAGAATGTCGAGGTAATCTCGATAGCAAAAACGTGACTAGATCCGTTTTGCCGTGTGTTTAGTCGGGATAGAATAACACCTCTCCATTTCTTCCGTGGATGTCGTAAGAGGCGACTAAGGAAAAAGGTTTAGGTATACTTTAGGCGACAGGCTATCAACCTGTCACTATTCTACCTCTTCCATCTTTGCAAACCTAAAACTATGCTAAAAGTGGCTGCGAAGCGTAATAATATAGTCATAATCATGATTTTGTCTATGTCACATTTCGTGTGCTCTGCCTACCCCATTTGGCAACATAGGCCTGATTGTATATGTACATTTTATATAGTAGATTCGTTTCATTTCACTATGACTGAGTCTCACGGCAAATCAATTCACAAAATGACAATGAAGTCCGTTATAAAGGTTCAGTTTTCCTCATGAGATACGAAACCCTACTATCCCAGGTTATATTTCGCTAGAAATTATTCAATCGTGAACAAGGATAATGCGGCCGTCGAACAGAGGATTGACATTTGCTTGAATGGCGGAATGGGGGAAGCGACAATCGAATGTTGCGAAGAATGAGAAAAACGTTTTCTAATTATGGACAGAATGTGTCCTGATGTTTTTGTTGTTATTCGTTCATTATATACAACATAACGTCTATTTTACAAGCTTATCGTTTCAACTGTCTTTATGTTTGTTTGTTTATCTGTCTGAAATGAACCCCACCCAGGACCATATCTGCTCTTAACGTCTAGTCCGATTGACTTAGAATTTGGTTAATATCTAGGATGAATGACAATAAAATTACTAAGACTCTCTGTGTGTGCGTGTGCTAACGAAATAAGCTAAACCTTAAACTGTAGGTACATAATATCGTCACTGGAAAGGCAAAATTTCTTAAACGCCAAAATGGCCATTTTGAGTTATATATATATTCGGAATCAGCGAATTTTTCTGCATCAATCTGTCTAGGTTACATTGCGATTGGAGTACTTTGATGGCGTTTAAGTAACCCGTAAAAATGGGGATTTTTTTTTATTCGGTTACTGAAGTGACACACTTTTCACCCTTTTTTTTACATGTGTCGCATCAGTTCTTTTTACTTACTGAATTAATGTACATACATCAACTTAAGTAAAATTTACTTTCTGCTATCCACAAATCATTGTTGTAGAAGTATTTGTTGTCTACTCGATATTTAGGAATAACTTCGTTTAAGGAATTTAGACCTTTGTCATATGTAATGAGGCATGGCGGATAAGAAATATTGCCTTCATATTATTATCGAGTAAACGGCGTGTACGTAATTTAGCCTTACTCTTGTTTAAGCAAGTTTGTGCTGTCAGCATCTCTGCTGTATGCATTTTTATCGGTTAAGAAATTATCAAACACCTTTCTACAGGATAATAAGTAAAATTTTATGGAATTATATTTATTGTTGGTGTCGTTTATATGTGGTGTCGGCTCGCTCATTCCCCTCTAGTCCCGTGTGTGGTTTGATCCAGAACAATGCGACGCTTTTGCCCTGAAGCCTGCAGCGCCGCATTGTCTCTCTCGCATTCACAGCCAGCGGGTGGGAGGTTACCACCGTCTGGAGCGCCGCCCTCGAGTCGCTGAATATCCCGATACTTGCGCACTGTGCTTATGCGCGAATAGCTCTGCATAAGGCCTGGAGTTCAGCTTGGTAGATGGTGCAGTAGGACGGCAGAGCAATCTTGAGGGCCCTGGTCTCCGCTGCGCTATTTCATATGGACAGCGCTGTACCCACCCTGCCATTAATCTTGCTGCCGTCCGTGAAAATTCGGTATTCTTCCTCGTCTACCAGGCTGTTGTAGTCTATGGTGACTTGCTGCGCTGGGTTTGGGGCATTCAGTTTGGGAGCCATTAGCTCGATCTCCCTGTCCTCCAATTCTCCCCGGGAGAACCCCCTCTTGGCCTCATACAGTGAGGCTACCTCTCGAACTCAAAGGTCGAGGGGGAGTATCCCGGCGAGGACCAGTGCCGAGTTTAGGGAGACCGTAGCCCCCCGCAGTAAAGAAACCACATGCCGATTCATCCAACCACCATGGTTAGGTTCGTTAGGTACATTGTGATCCCTCAGAGCGGAAATAGAAGCCCCGCGGTAGCGGGGCTTCGTTGACTCGCCTTTAAACCCCTTGCCAGTGCTCTAAACTAAGTGCTACCTGAAAAAAAGCTATGGTTAGGTTCGGTATATATGTCACTTTTATAATATGAGTTTTATTTCAAATGACGATTTCAAATGATCTTTATAAAAAATAATTGGTATGCCAAATGATTATTATATGAAATAGAAGTAGACATTTTAAAAGTATGCCAAACGTTTATTATACAAAATGAGTGATTATATCCTTTAAAATTATATCAAATGTTATTATATCAAATGAAAATATATAAAAAATAATTATACCGTTCATTACACACCCGGTACTGATGTCCTCCAGATTTAGCCTCTAGCTGACTCTCGCTGCCCTTGCCAGTCGCCTGTAAATACCCAACGCCTTATTACAGACGTTGGATACGTGCTCGTTGAAAGTGAGCCTGTGGTCGATGGTGAGTCCCAGCAGTTTGATCTCCGTCCTGTTTACTATATCTATTGTGTGTCAAACTTCAGTTGCACGCTGCCCTGCTCTATCGACCGTCTCCAGATCTTTGTGGAGACGCTTATGATTGTATGCGCAATGTGTTGGTTACGGGGTCTTTTACTGTACCTCACTTCGGCTCTGTCTTCTTCCTTGTCGAGGTCTTCAATGATGGAGTGAACAGCGAGGACATTCCGACGGACCAGCATTGGATCCTTATTTTTCATTTCTTGGGCTTAGTGTCATTTTCCATCTCTCTCTACCTTTTCCCGCATCTTGTCCCTTTCTTCTTTTGTTCTGAATCCCAGTCTAATTTTCCTGTTTTTCACCTTTCGCACCTTCTCCACCTCGATCCACCCTTTCTTGGCTTCGTTGGTGTTTTGGATCCGGTCCAGTACCTGTTCCCCGGTTTCCGTTTCATCCTGCGATGTAATAACTGCAGAATTTAGGGTCTCTCGTCTGGTTTGTCCCTAGTTATGGCTATCACCACCTCAACATAGGATGTCCCTTGAGCGCTCGTGGCTAATTTTTCCCGAAGCAGGTCCAACTCCTGCCGAC
>BHDV01003011.1:0-71367 GCA_005406045.1 Adoxophyes honmai | reverse complement strand
GCGCATAAGAAAATTTTGCTTACTCGAAAATGAAGTCGTAATTTCTTAAGCGCCCATTATTTTCTAAAATAGCCTTTAAAGTAATTATGCAGTACATTGGTAATAATGAAGGCAAAAAAAAGGATTGCATATCAAGTCATTTTATTAAAATCGGATGATAAGAAAGTTATGAATTTTTTTCTTAAAAAAAAAAACTTTAAACGGCTTTTTCTCGAAATGGCCTTTTGGCGCTTAAGTAATTTTGCCTTTCCAGTGACGATATACATACATACATACATTACGCCTGTGTCCCAAAGGAGATAGGCAGAGAATTTCTCACTTCGCAGCCACTAGCAGCATATTTTAAAGTTTAAAGTTTATAGGTACAATCGGGATAAGATTATCATCTGTCTCCTAAAGCATACCTAAACCTATATTTACCCTTAGTCCCCTCTTACGACATTCGTAGAACAAATGGAGAGGTGTTAAGTATTCTAAACCCGACACAATACTGCATGTTTAGGCAATGAATACACTACCCCGCACCACGCTGCATTTATCCTGCACGTAGTTGCAGGAGTGCAGATCTGCATCATCGTGCGAGTTTTTTACGCACTCCCGCTGGTAGTTGCGTTTTGTGCATTTACGGCGTAAATCGATCAAATAAAAGATCCATTTTCAAACGTTGCATCTCGCCCCGCACCCACGCGCGGTTTTGCGTGTTCCTCCGCTTGTAGATGTATGATCCGCATGAACGTGCGCCGATGCATTTTCTGTATGTTGGACTGTGCGTATTTTTTATACAAACGGAGATACTTACAAACAACATAAGAACACGCATTCCCGCACTACGCTGCGTGGCAGTGTGATAATCGCCTTAAACACAATGAAAATGAAAAATATCTTGGTTTAGATGTACATGCGACGAATTCCATTTGCAATGCACTTAGTGGTGATGAATAAATCATAGGTTTATGCGGTCGACGCCCGGTCAACCCTCATTATTATAATACGTTTTAAAATAGGATTGATTTAACCCTCGACACAAACAGAGGACAATTTTCATCTACTTTATACCTAAATTTCAGCTAAATGCAGCAACGAAATGTGAAATATATCCGTGTGTGTACAGGCGGGGCCTAAAGCAGACTATATTTTTATTACAGTTGCTTCTAACTACATTCTTGGCACGGCATTTGTATGGAAAAATAAATAAATAAGTGGAGAGGTGTCATTTAATCAACATAAATCAAGTTTAAAAACAGATGAAGTCCATGTTGAAAATTTAACGGTTAACTCACGTTCATTAAATCGAGTTTAGCTCGACATGAGTCGGGTGAAGAGAGCGGTGCCGCGCAGTTCGCGCTTGGCTGCAGCAGCCGCCGCGGCTCCCAGATGAAGGGCTACGAATTAGTCCGAAACATGTCGAGCTAAACTCGATTTAATGAACGTGAGTTATCCGTTAAATTTTCAACATGAGTGAGTCTCACGGTAGTTTAATGTTTAACAGATTAAGTCCGTTTTCCGTGTAGGGTCGGGTTTGGACTAACATCTCTCCATTTCTTCCGTGGATGTCGTTAGAGGCGACTAAAAAAAATAATGAAGGTACACGTCAAATTAAAACCTTACAAAAACATGCTAGAAATGGTCACGAAAGTACGTACACGAAGTAGTATAGTTTTGTCTATGTAGCGTTTGGTGTGCTCTGCCTACCCCATTTGGGTATAAAGGTGTGATGTATGTATGTAAAACAGATGAAGTTAGTAGTTTTAACGTAATAAGATAGAAACTGGTAAGCTCAAGTTAGCCAAAGCTAACTATACTTTTAGCCAAAGGATTATGTAACATGCGCCCATAAGATTTGAGTCTAACTTCGCTCTTCCAAACTTCATTCTGACAGTAATCCAATAACAGATAAAGGAGTACACCAATGACAAGCCCCGGCTGAATAAAATTGACGAGGGACGAGACATCACACGACAAGGTTAGTTGAATTAATCCTAACAAGAAACTTTTGGAGGCAATGCAATTCGTTAGTTCCGCTATGTTTTTCATTTACAGCGTATTTTTTTATGATGGTTTACAAACGTTAATATTCCGTTCAACGTTATGTATGAAGCATTAAGCGACAATTACACAGTTGTTCACGCAATTGTACTCGTGTGGTGCCGGGTTAGAATAGCACCTCCCCCTTTCTTCCCGTGGGTGTCGTAAGAGTCGACTCTGGGAAAGGGTTAGTGTATTGTGGGCGATGGGCTAGCAACCTGTCACTGCAATATCACGTTTAACCATCTGCATACCCTGAAATTGCTAGACGTGGCACTGAATTTTTGTATTCATGTGCTCTGCCTACCCCTCTTGGGAATACAGGCGTGAGAATATGTATGTATGTATGTATGTATGTTCACGCAATGCGGTCGCCGCACGTGTTATAAACTACTTCGGACACCGAACGTCATCTTTACACTTGGTTGTCTGACGACCGTTGTCGCCTATAGTGTTTTTTATCGGGTACTAAAATGACAGTGCTTGTGTTGCCCGTTGTATGCAATTAGAAAACAGTGATGCGTCTCCGCTATAGAAGTTAACGATAAATTAAATTAGTTGGTAATTTCAATAAAAAATATTGACGATGATATGGAGTACAACTAAACATTAAAATGTGGTATCACTAATTGTAAAATTGACATTTCCACTTGTCAATTAGTAACCGAAACTAAAAAATACTCTAGTCAGTACTGAGAGCTATCGTTCGACGCATACGGTCGACGGTCCTTTACCATGAGACAGACAACTCAATGTAATTGAACCTTAATACGATACTGTAAACAAAACCCCTGTACAGATTATTGGAATCATTTCATTCGAGTAATTTCTGCTCTTGACAGCTTTCAAACGGGAATGGATACTTGAATGTTATTTTGTATAATGCTCAATTTTATAGAATAATGCTCAATTTTAAAATAAACCCGGCAAAGCCCGGGGTAAGCTCGTTTCTGGGAAAATGTTATGCTTATTCAGCAGTCGGGCGGCGAAATAATTTGTTTTATTTAAACATGATTAGGTTTATGAACCGTTGGTGGAAGTAAGCGAAATTTTGAATAGCGTCAGCTGTTCCTTGAAACAAAATACTGGGGATCAGTTAAGTAAGTACATGTACACAAAAACATTTGATGGTCAGTTGTTTTTGTCTTTTAACAAAAAATATGAATTACTTTACTTAATTCTCGTACTTTAGCGCAGGGTCAATAATTATTTTGGCTGTTTAGTTTTTTAATAGAATGTAAGAGACATAACGCCAATTACATTATTCACTTACTCGTTCGTCCCTTAAGGCATTTTATTCCGTGTAATCTGGGCTTTAGAAATAACACCTCTCCATTTCCTCCGTAGCCAAGCGGTTCGACCTGTTTCCTCACTCGAACAGGTTGGCAGGTTCAATTCCCAGGCTCGTTCTTCTGAATTAATCGGGGTTTTAAGTGCAAAATTAAATTTAATATAATACCTGCACATAGCGAGGAAGTAATCCAATGACGTGCGCGAAGTTTTTGCGTGATTACTATTATTTTATTTTATTTCTTCTGTGGATGCCTTAAAGAGGTGTCTAAGGAAAAGAGTTAATTTATATTTTATGTCACAAGCTAGCAGCCTGTCACTATCATACCTCCTTTATCTATTTTTTAACGTAAAACCATGCTAGAATTGGCGGCGAAGCGTGAAATAGTCGTGGTTTCATCTATGTCACGTTTCAATCCTCTGCCTACCCGATTTTGGAACACGGACGTGGTTGTACGCAAAAAAAGAAACGACAAAGCAGCGGGAAAGGCTAGTTCTATAAATTGCGATTGTGAGTAAAAATACTCATTTCTCCCGCTAATGACGTCAGCATTTCTGCAATGAACATGTGTTTTATTTCGCTCGCTAGCACACGTGATTGCGCAGGGGCAGTCTACGTCAACTCAGCTGGAAGTTGATGGCGGTGTACAGTAAATTGGGGTGAGTAAATTGGGATTGTGGGACAGGGTTATAAGCGGGGAGAGGTGGCATCCCATACATGCAATCCAGTCCAGCATCCAATACAGTCTCACGAAACGGTACATTGACAAAACCGTAACTATTTCACGTTTCGTAGCCATTTGTAGCATATTTTTAACCGACTTCAAAAAAAGGAGGAGGTTCTCAATTCGACCTAATTTTTTTTTTATTCGTAAAGGTATAACTCGAAAATGGTCCCATTTTCACAAAAACAGGATTTGATGATGGAATCTTGGAGAAATCGAGGGAACTCTTCAAATTTTATATGGAGATGTACGGCATTTTTGGTAATTTGTTGATGAAATCAAGATTTTACATTCAGTAAACAGAACACTTTCAAAATATTGCTAATTTGAAGTCGGTTTTTTTTGTTTAAAATTATTTAGGTTGAGGTACTATAGTGACAGATTCCTGTCCTGTCGCCTAAAACATACTTTACTTAACCTATTTCCTTAGTCGCCTCTTACGACATTTATAGATGATTTGGAAAGGTCTAAACCAGACACAGGCAAATAAAATCATATTATACTCTCGGTTCAAATTGAGCTATAATCACTTAATTTCGCAAAAGTGTTCATACAATAACGTACCCAACTCAACATAATAAGAACAATTGAAATACAACCGCAGCACTTATTAACTAAATAAAGCACGTATAAAAACTAAATTTTGTAATTTATACGGCTACAATTTTGCTTCACCCCCACTGATCCCGTTTTACACTATATTTTAGCATAAAATCCTTGCCGGGTAGTCAGAGACAACAGAACAGTTGGCAATATTTTTTTAATTGGCGGCTATATTGTCAGCTGTCAAATAAAATGTTTAGTTTGGTGTGCTTTGTGGCCTGGTGGAGTAATGAGGTCGTACTTCTTTAATAACGATGCTGACATTTAATGGTAATCGTTACAGGGCCATGATTACTGACTATACTAATTATTCTTACTACTGCGACTATTTAATATCAGTTAGAACAAAACAAATCCAGACATGTTTTTATTTGTTTAGTGTTTGTTCATTCGACCGAAATAACGGCATACCTATAACCAAACCTGACAGCCTAAAAAATAATGAAATCTGAACCCGATCGACTGTGAAATTGAGCGGCCGACGAAAACTAGCAATATTATATTTATGTAGCCGAAAAAACTGCTTCATAGTGCTTCGGCCATGATAAAATGTGGATAGGGTATCTAAGTTAGCCTTAGGTACTATTTTTTTCGACAAAATTAAAGTAACACCTCTCCATTTTCTTCCGCGAATGTTGTAAGCATAAAAGGGCGACTAAGGAAGTAGTTTAAGGTATGCTTTAGGTGACAGGCTAGCAACCTGTCTCTATTACACCTCTTCCACCTGTTTTATAGCAAAAAATATCCTAGAAGTGGCTACGGTGGGTGGATATGGTGTTATCTATGTCACGTTTTGTGTGTTTTGTCTATCCCTTATTCGAAATATAGGCGTAGTTAAGTCCCTTAGTCACTTTTACAAGTCTTTTGTCCAACAATCCGTGTGATTGCGGGTCAGAAATACATACTAAGGAAAATAGTTTGAGCTTCTAAAAAAAGTCATCGCAAAATTGTTGACATCAGCGCCATCTCTGCCATACACGCAGCACTACATCGCCATCCGCTCTCCTCTCCACGTTTCCCCACAATGTTACCTAACCAACAGGTGGTTGCCTAGCAATGATGCTACGGAAATGCGATGTCGCTTTATGCGTGATATATGTACTGATATAAAAGCAATGAAGAGCTATATTCGTAAGTTTTTGAGATTTTATACCAACTACTATGTTAGTTTTATTGCACTAGAGTGAGTTTCGCGGTAGTCTTGTTTTAAAAAGTTGTAGAATGTTACATTTATCATTTTACGTATAGTCGATTTGTTTAGGTAGTTAAGACAATATAAACAATCTTGGCTTGTTTTTGTATTTAAACGTACACTTTATAAATCGAAATCTTTACATTTTACAATTTAGGTATGAAAAAATCATTTACTTTCATAATTGAATTGTATAGTGTAACGATTTTCATTTTTAGACTGTGTATTTCAATAAAAAGACATGTCAAGATTGTTTACATTGTTTTATCTACCTAAACAAATCTACTATAGACAAAATCATAACTATTTCACGTTTCGTGGCCACTTCTAGCATATTTGTTAAGGTTTGAGCTAACAGGTATAAGAATGGCAGGTTGCTCGTCTTTCACCTAAAGTATACCTTAACCTATTTCCTTAGTTGCCTCTTACGACATCCAAAGAAGAAATGGCGAGGTGTTATATTCTAAACCCGACAGCAGATTCCATTCCATTTTGAACTACGTATTAAACTTTGCATGTTTTGGTACATTTCATTCATATTTAAGACATCTTCGTGCATATTTGCATGCATATTTAAAGGTTTTTATGGACTGTACAGCTGCAAATTCTTAAATTTTTTGGGCACATCACTGGCGACGAGGGCTTCATGGAAATTATGGTGCAGAGAAAAGTTGAGGGCAAAATATCTCACATGAACAGATTACGGTCTATCAGGGAATACGATCAACGATTGTTCCCACTCCATCAGAAACAGAGACACGGGGCGGCAGGTTGCAAGAGCTGCTGTGTCGCCAACATCGACTTGAACATGTAAACATGACTAGGACCACTCAATCAAGAGTGGACGACTAAGAGGAAAATGTCGTATAAGTATAATCCAGTCTCTTCTCTAGTAATACATACGTACATATTCTCACGCCTGTATTCCCAAGAGGGGTAGGCAAAGCACATGAATTAAAAAAAAAAAAAAAAAACCAGCCACGTTTGGCAAATTCAGGGTAACCAGATGTTTAAACGTGATATTACAGTGACAGGTTGCTAGCCCATCGCCCACAATACACTAACCCTTTCCCAGAGTCGACTCTTACGACACCCACGGGAAGAAAGGGGGAGATGCTATTCTAACCCGGCACCACACGTAAGTAATAGTCATCAAAAATCCCAACATTTGTCCCAGATGATCTCATTTTCGTATCAACGTCTGTAACTGATTTTCTCAATCATCTCAAATCCATAGCGATACATGGCACTCGAATGAGATTAGATACTGGAGAAGGAAACAAAACACAACACTTTATCGAAACTGTAACAACTTGTTGTTATTGGGTATGCCAAGTGTCGTTTTGGTAAGAACCAAATTGCAAAGAAGGTGTATCGGGCGTTGTTTGACAAAAACGCAAAAGATATTGGTAAGGTAAGGTACCTAAATGTAGAGGTATAAAGCAGGTGTCGTTTAGTGTGTGTCTCTTGGTATGAAATTTGAATATTTTACGTTCTTTTGTTGAAAGAAAAAACGGAAACAGGTACTAGGATTATGTAAAAAGACGACAATACATTTCTAAATAGATTCATACATTCATCACGCCTGTATTCCCAAATAGCGTAGGCGGAGCACACGAAACGCCAAATAGACGAAACCATGTCTTTCATGTATCGTAGCCACTTCTAATATATTTTTTTTGTTTTAATTTGGCAATTATAACCCGTTGCCTAAAATATACCTTAACCTATTTCTTTAGCTGCCTCTTACAACACCACAAGCAAAATTCTCGCAAATTTTAAACTTAACATTATGCTGAAGCGGCTATGAAACGTGAAATGCTCAACTCTTGGTTTGTCTATGCAACGTTTCGTATACTCTGATTACACCATTTAGGATGATATGACGTATCTATGTATGACAACATAAGTAGTAACAAGACATTGCATAATGATTTGGATCAAATGAAATTACTTCGCACTATCTACACCTCGTCTATAAACTCTCTCCAAGCCCTGTGAGAGATATTCTTTGCCAAAGAAGATAACCGATTACAATCTACAGCATTTAAATTGGCAAAGGTTTGGGAAGCTTCAGTAATCGCTTAACACGGAAAATCAATGCGCGAACTTCCCCCACTACTTCAAAATCTTGCCTAGTTAGATGCCATGGACAGTAGGATTGGTGTACCTATTTGAACTGAATGTCGCTTATGACCTCGTTGCAATTTCCTATTTCCTATATCTACTTTGTATAGCTACAAGCATCGATATGCAACTAAAAAGATATGCCTTGGCTGTGTAGGTACTCGGCACAGCATTGAGTGATTGAGTGATTTTGAAATGACCATTTTAAAACAAGACTCCTGCGTGTTGTCCGAGTTAAAAACATCACCTGTCCATTTCTACCGTGGATGTCGTAAGATGTGACTAAGGAGTGTTTTAGATGACAGGCTAGCAAACTGTCACTATTCCACTTTCTTTACTGTTAAAAGTGGCTATTAAACGTAAATTTGTAATTGTTTTTACATTTTATTTTACAAGACATCTTGTTTGATGTTACTGCTGAAACTGTGTTCAGTTTCAAAGTATCAAGTTAGATAATAGAGGTAAAAAAGTGACACATTGCTAGGCTAAAAATACTTCTCTACCTGCTTTTTTTAGTCGCTTCTTACTATGTCTCAGAAGAAAAGGGACGAAGGGAGGATACTCTTAGCCCCTCAGAAAGATAAATAAGCATGACAATACAGTGATCAAGTCCTATTTGGTTGACAGTATTTGTTAATGTTTTAAACTTTTGTGATTTTCAATCATATTTATTTATACGCAGGACTTAATTGATTTTTGAGTTGAATAAAAAGTGAAATCAAGAACAAGGCGTATCTATAGCCGGGTACCTACTCACTAGCGAGCCGTAACTGTTGCATGTACTGTAACCAAAAAACATAATGCGTACTGTACGCGGTTTGCAAACCTCCCGCGAGCGGCTTGCAGCGAGCCGATGTTTACAATTTACTCATTTCTGAACCTTAAACTGCAATACGCGTACACACTAGAACCTCGTTACTGTATCACACATGTTACGGTTACGGCTCGCTAGTGAGTACCCGGGTTATTTAGTTTTTATCAATGGCAACGGGTCTCGCGGCTCGCAATTACTCCCTATTGACAGATCCGTGACATCGCTGCATCAATCCGCCGGCCAATATCCGCCAGCCAACGAACTGGCAACGCTGGGAGTTGCTTTAGGGCAACATTGCAACACTTTTAGCATGTTTTTTGGTTTAAAAGCAGACGAAAGAGTTAAACGGCAACTAAGGTAAACGTCCCTGTGCTCGACACTGACCCAATACATGGCACTTGCAACCTTTATGTCATAGTAAGACAGATGACAGAAAGATGGGTGTCAACTACTGGGCGTTGAGGCGTCGAGCATTGGTACATTTACCTTACGCTAAGTTATTTTGATACGGTAGCCGCACATGTCATGTTCCAAACTACTTTAGTCACTGAACGTGGTCTTTACACTAGATCGGTGTTCCTCAACCTGTTTTCTAAATTAAGCAATGCAAAATAAATATAGTACAGTTCCCAATACCAAAAAAAATAAATCCCGTGGGACATAATCTCGGTCCTACGAATTATTGGTATGTAATTGTTTAGCATATTTTCCTGATCACGAAAAGTGCGGTAGTCACCCCCTAAGTGTATGGAGTGGGGAGCTATGACGTCACAAAGACGGCCGCCGGGCCTATACTATTGTGCGGGTTATTTAAATAACTACTGAACCGATTATAGTGGGAGGTTGCCAGTCAGTCTCTACCCAAACCTATTTCCTAAGTCGCCTCTTACAACATCCGCGTAAGAAATGTATGAGGTGCTATTGGGTAAATATTTGGGCGTTTGAACCGCTGTCATTATTCTCAACACTTTTTTTATTAGATTTGTTTAGAAATTGGTATAATAAGTGTGTCATAAAATATAGTGCCTATGTCTTGCAAATAGATACACACTAGACTATTATATATACAATTCCAACAGTATCTGTTTAAAAAGTGTTGAGAATAATGACAGCGGTTCAAACGCCCGAATATTTATCCTATTCTATCCCGACACCACACGGCAAGAAAACAAAAAAAAGAACTGTATGAAAATTCATATGGATTATAGGAATAAATATTCACGGTTTTTCAAACAAAACAAATACCTTTTAGCGGAATATTGAAACATTGCGCGTCGCTGAATATAAGAATTATTGCCTTTGGCGGTTCATATTCGCGTTTTGCCAATTTCGTGGTATCAAAAACAGCGAAAAATATTGATGAAACTGAAGTTGATTTTTGTTTTCATTTTGTGACATAGTTCAAAAATATGCAACTCCCGAGATAATATACACTAGATAGTGACATAAAATGGATATACTGACCGTCTAGTGTGTTCAAATCGATGGTGCAGTCGTTAACGAATTCGTTTGCGAGTTATTGCGGAATTGTATGGAGACGTGTCGACCGTGGCAGTTGTGCAAACGTTCCGCTGGCGGCGCTGTCTCGGTTTGCATACAATTTTGCGATAACTCACAAACGAATTCGTTAACGACAGCACCATCGATTTGAACACACTAGACGCTCAGAAGTCTCTACAATCGAGATTAGCTCGACATGTTGACTCGATGATGGTTTGGTTAGAATTAAATAGCACCTCGTAAGAGGCGACTAAAGAAATAGATTTGGATATACTTTAAGCGATAGGCTAGCAACGTAGCAACCCATCTCATCTATGCTTAAAAAAAAACATTAGGTACAATAGCAACAAATTGATGTAAAAAGGCTTTAACATACGATTGCTCTTAAGAAATAAAGCATCAAAACTTTTTTTTTATTATTTAAGCTCTTAACTTAAACAAATAAATATATCGCCATTGTTGTTCTTACTTACAAGTTTCTTGATTACGCATAAACGATGCAACGATTTTGCCGAAATCACATGAAAACTACAGCTTTTTCGAATATGGCATAAAAAAATGACGATCGTGTTGTTTCGACAATTAAACGATATATTCAATTATTCTGTTACATGAGCTACCTTTTCCTAACACAGGCATGATTTATCGTAAATAAACTTTATAAATGACAGTCATCAAATTTCGGCCTATCAATAAATCCGGTCAAATTCGCACGAAACCCGCTAATTCTAGTGTCAGGCTTTCTATGATTGGGCAATAAATAAGGTGAAGTATCGCGGATTTATGATATTAGTATAGATAAGGTGGGATTTATGGCTGTACACAACGATGATGATAAACGATGGAATTAGGCGGTGGCTACACGAGTTAAGCCGCAGGGAGGTACACGTGGTACCGCAGAAGAGGCACGTGGAGTTCCAAATAGGTAGGTAGATATTTGATTTTTAAACGCGCGCGCGAAAAAACGCTCATTTGAGAAATTTTAGAAAATAATCGTAACCTTGTTAGTTGACAGGAATTTATAATTACAGACAGTATTTGTACTTATATCACGCCTGTATTTCTAAATGGGGTAACCCAGAGCATATGAAACGCTACATAGACAAAACCATGACTCATTCAAGTTTCATGGCCACTTCTAAAAAATTTTCGTAGGATTTGTAGCTTCATGAACAAACGTTAATTATTTTTTGACGTGAGGACAAAATGGTTCACGTGTTAATTATTTTTTAATTTAAAACTATTACATTCAAATGTATTGTCTAAGTCAAATAGTAATATTTCACTTCCACTGACATTCGAAGAAGTTAAAAATGATCCATAAACATCCGTCTTTAAAGTCGTAATTATAAACACGTGCCATATTACAGCGACTTTAATGGTTTCCTCTTACCGGTACAACTTCCGTTGATCGGGCAATTATTAGCGCGCATGGTAATAAAGTTAATGATGATTTGCAGATATGATTTTGAAAGTAGTACATCGAATTTGATATTTGCAGCTATTCGGAGAGGGAAGACATGAGGTAACCTGCATACAGCGACGAAGTATTTCAATGCTGTGTCTGAAGTTCAATCTGCGCTGGCGCGTGGAAACTGCAGCCCAAGCCCTCTCTAATTGGGAGGAGGCCTGTTCCCAGCTGTGAAACGTTTTTAGGCTGGATACATACATACAATCACGCCTGTGTTCACAAATGAGGTAGGCAGATTATACGAAACATGACATAAACAGAACCATGATTATGACTAAGAATTTCAGGCTTTGTGGCCATTTCTAGCATAAATTTAGGATTATAACAGATGGAAGATACCTCTAATAGTGACCGGTTGCTAGCCTGTTGCCTGAAGCCACACCCAAACCTACTTCCTTATTCGCATCTTGCGACATCCGCAGAAGAAATGGAGAGGTGTTAAACTAACCCGACACCACAAAGGTTTTTTGTATTGTATTGTGTTACGACACCAAAAACTTTATGATGAAATGTACACACACACACAAAAACTGTAAGAAATGAAACTAAGAAGTAAATAAAGGGATGAAACACAAAAACACCCGGAAAAACAACGGTTAGCTACGTGAGCAACTTTCCCGGGGAGAAAAACTTCGGGAATCGGGCTCCCGGCTTGAAGATCAGCTAAGTTTGTCCCCGCATCGCCCGAGGCTTAGAAACACTAAAGACCGGAGGAACTAACTTACGTACAATAAATTATAGTCCCAAAGTTAAGGAAGTTTTTATTTACCTTTAATACGCTTATAATTGTACTTTACATTAGGTACGTTAATACAATCACCTACACGATGAACAGACGACTTGATTAAAGGTCGCCGGAAAACGCTGGATGCAGGTCGCTTCCAACAGGTATTTATGGAAGTCTAAAGGGGAGGCCTATGTTCAGCAGTGGACGTCTTCTGGCTGAAATGATGATGAAGATGAGTCACCAATGTTCCCAAATAGGGTAGGGAGAGCACACGAATCGTGACGTAGACAAAACCATGATTGACTAGTTCACGCTTTGCAGACACTGCTAGCATAATTTTAGGCTTGAAAACTGATAGAAGAGGTAGTATAACAGTGACAGGTTGCCAGATTGTCACTTGAACCATACCTAAACCTTTTTGCCTAGTCGCCTCTTACGGCATCTACGGAAAAAATAGAGACGTGATATTCTAACCCGAAACCACAGAGGAACAGACCACATAAGTCGTATTATTTACAACTAACAAGGAATATTTCGGTAAGGTTAATCTTATAACCCTTTCTAGCATTGATTTCTGCCGATAAACCCCAAAGGTCGACTTATCTGTCTATTATTTATAGAATATGGTTAAAGTGCGGTTTATTTAGTACGGATTCAACAATGAAGTGCTTCCGTAGGTATCATACAATAGAGCCTGGTGAAAGGTGCCCGTTTCGGAACCCTTTCACAATAAATCGTCTTGAAGTTATTTCCGTAAGATTTCGGTTTTTAGATACAACGTTTGCTTGGAGAGATCCTTTGTACTAATGGGTGCAATAAACATACAGATGTAGTGAGAAACTATTTTCCTTCGTAATTTTTCGGAAAAGTTCGTATTTATCGTACTCTCTCAAATAGCTTCAGTACCCATCTTAAAGCCGTAGGGGTAAGTCGCATCCGCAGACCAATATATATATAGAGTGGATAATACGCAATCCAAATATTCGCTATAGTATTATTATTTTCAAATTACTTATAAAAACGTTGTATAGCCATGCTAAAACCTCGAAAACGGTTGTCGTTTTAATTAATGTTTTAAAGTTGAGATAATGTTTGATTTGCTAGTGACAATAAAACTGAGTTGATATTTTCAAAGTTACAGAAAGTGGTTGTAACATCTCTATATTATACAATCACATTATTCATTTTGACATTTGACACTAAACAATAAAGTTCCAAATTAATGGATATGAGAATGTCACTGATTTAATACGATCATTCATTGACAGTTCGGATGTCATCGTATTCCGATAAAGATCCGAGTTTTCCCGAAGGAAAATAGTTTCTCACTACATCGTAACATTGCATTTATTGTGAATATCCCATATTAGGTTAAAAGGACAAAATGTTTGTGGAAGTATTCATCACCTTGCATTATTATCATCAAATTTGTGTTGATACTTCATTAAGTGGCTTAAACTAACACGAGCTAGTGCGTCGTTGTTTGATGTTTACCTTGATTTTTTTAACCCCGTTATAAAAATAGGTAATAGGTATGTTTGTCACGTCGTAACTCTCAAATGCATAGATCGAGTTTTATTCAGTTTTTTAACCAATAGCACCTCCCCCTTTCTTCCCGTGGGTGTCGTAAGAATCGACTCTGGGAAAGGGTTAGTGTATTGTGGGCGATGGGCTAGCAACCTGTCACTGCAATATCACGTTTGACCATCTGGTTGCCCTGAAATTGCTAAACGTGGCACTGGATTTTTGAATTCATGTGCTCTGCCTACCCCTTTTGGGAATACAGGCGTGAGAATATGTATGTATGTATGTTTTAACTTTACTATGCGTTTCTCTGTCCTTTTTACTTGTGAGTAATTTTAGCACAATTTCTTTATATCTGTATCGCAAGGTGGGGCTCGAAGCAATAGTGACACAAACTTAAAAATCTTTACTAGAAATATCATTCTAAAATATTTTGAATATTGAAAATCTATTCAAAACATCTATTACGTGCCAGCACTGCCTCTGCCAGTAACATGCATTCATGCATGTCACTTTTGTGGGCAGTCCTACTACACAGTACACGTAAACCTATTTCCTTAGTCGCCTCTTACGACATTATACCTACGATACAAAAAGAGACGTCTTATTCTAAGCCCATCATCACAGTCATAGCAAACCATAATAAAATTTAACGCTTTAAATAAAGACACTGTTTTTGCCTATTTTGTGGATAATTTGTGTGTATCGTCACCATGTTTTTATAATCTCTCTTATTTTCTATTTTCAAAAAGGCTCTCTCAGAAGCTGCGTGTAAATTAGACCCCAAAGATGAATGTGCCTGTATCTGAATAGCTTGTAAAAAAATCTGTTTCATGTTTTTATAACAATAATGTTTACTCACTTACCTACTTATTTAAAGCCCATTAAAATGCTGGAGCCATGACGTACTGCCGCCATCATTTTGCGGCTCGCCCCCGGCCAGGTCGGCGTTACCGCACCGACACAAAATGCGAGATTATCATAGATGCGACAAACTAGGCAATTTCATGCCTCACGAGCTCTAGCTCTTGAGTACATCAGCCGTCTTTCCCGGAATTTACGGTGGTATTTATTTACGAGGCATTTTCTCCGGCAAGTTTAGCAATTTTAAGACTCTTGTTTATTTTAGAGCAACTGAAACAGGGATTTTGCGTTGGTTTGGGCACGTAGGGAGAATGAATGAAACAAAGGTGATAGCTTTTAGGTGGACTGTATGAATGGTAGAAACAAGGTTTTAATAAGTAAATAACGCGTGACAGATTCAGCACCTCGATTCTACTCACAACTGACGTGCAACAGACATTGGAAACAGGAATCCGTACCAATATATAAATGTGAAAGTGTGTTTGTTTGTTTGTTTGCTTGTCCGTCTTTCACGGCTAAACGGAGCGATGGATTGACGTGATTTTTTAGGTAGAGATAGTTAAGGGCGTGGAGAGTGACATAGGCTACATTTTGTCTCTTCAAAACCCCCCATTTCCCTAAAGTGAGGAGTGGAAGTTTTCAATGTAGAAAGCTATAAAATTGGTAAGTGTGCTATCTCTTCTGTGATACCCCGAATTTAACGCGAGCGGAGCCGCGGGCAAAAGCTAGTAAGACATAAAGGAGTAAAAAAGTGACAAAATAGAATATAGAAAAGGGTTGCATTGCAGCCAGTTGCCAACAAAGATGTTAGTGTATTTGTATAGCTTTAAACGCACCTAAAACGCAATACTAACGCGCGTGTGAAGAGCGCTTGCAACTTGTTTTAAACGCGTACAAAGGGGCAGAGGAGTGGATCAAAACGTAGAAGCTACGAGCGCCTAAAACGCATTACGCGTGATAGACGCGCGTTTCGCGGCCGCCCTATGTGCTTAGGATTACAAGGTTGCATTCGACTTTCGTTTGAAGCGCGTATACGCGCGTTATCTGCGCGTCGACTGCGGATTTACACACAAAACAAGTGACAAGTAGACACACTATTCAAGTTTCTGTATAAATTATATAATACCTATTTTATGTCTATCCTAACTACCTACCATTAACCGTATTCGTAAGTTTGGTGATCCGTAAACAGCATTGTGAATCAGTGAAACTAATTTATTATTTACATTATTAATGGACAATCAAACTTTGCGTTAAAATCTTTGTGAAGAGAGTACGAATTACATTGTCACATTCAGTAATGCATACATACATACATAACCGTCACGCCTTATTCCCTGCGGGGTAGGCAGAGACAACAGAGCGCCATTCGCTTCTATTTTGACATACTAATTCAGTAATGCACTTATGACTAAATTAATGAAAAAGTAATAGACAACATCGATCCCAACGCAAAGGATGATTTTTAATTACTGATTCCATTGACCCATAGAAACTTCAGTGGGCAGCAAAATTGATGGGTATCGTTGCACACAACTCACTATAGCATATTATCCATGATTATAGATCTTCAGTGTAGTTAAAAACATTTTATTACGAGGATCAGTGTGAAAACTTAATTGACGGGCTGTATAAACAGAAGCGGGCTGTGTAAACACACCGTGAGTGGAATTATTTATAGCTAGCTGATGCTCTGTGACTTTTTATGCATTGACGAGATTTAAATAGTGCGATTGTTAGCAACACTCGTGACGTCACCCGAATTTACCCTATATGGCGGCGAGCTTCGGGAAGCAGATCACTTTGGCTCGAGCTACGGCGCGCGCAATACGTTGTGTTTATTTTTGTGTTTGTTAATTTGTATTAACCGTATTATAAAAATGAGTTGATTTTCTATCTACGGTTTCATTTATTCCAAGCGTCGCTAAAGATAGCGGACAAAAGTTGACATCAGAAGTGTGTAGCGAACCTTTTGTTCCGTTTGAACAACCAGTTTAAAATGGTTGATAAAAAGAAACACAAAAATAAGCGCAAACTTAGAAAAGCGCACGCGTTCCCCGACAAGCAGCAGCAGTTTCTCAAGGAGCAGTGCCAGCGGGTCGTGAACACCGCCACTGTCTCAGACATGGAAGAGAGGTATCCGAATGATACCCAAACTGTGAGTACGAACAGTGTTACTTTACGTGATTTCGACCCACTTAAAAACAATGTTGGGTTTTGGTCGAACGTTATTGTTTCGCATGCTTCTACGTTTTCTTGTAATTACCACATGATAGCAATCGAGCGTTAAATAAGCTCAAAGGCTCGGCTAAGATAATTATGCTATAAATCTCTATTGTGTAAAAACAATGTTTGGACAACCTGGTTGTGGAATGATTGAAGACACGTATTGACAGTCTACATTTGAATTTTCTGAGCACGACATTATATCCACAATATTAGGTAGTACCTACTGAGGACAGTAATATAACATAACGACGTCTGTAGAAGCCAGTAAATTTTTAATTGTGTGTCAATTTACCCAGGTTTCTACAAAGTCAAGTGCATAAAGCGAAAACTAGATCAAAACAGTTTACCAGTAATCCTGTATCCTGTTTTTCTGTAACTATTTTATGTGTAATAAAGAGTCATACAATACAATACAATACAATACAAAAATTTTAACGGTCTAATCCTTACATCATTTTGAGTAAAGCTAAGATGTCGATGAAAATTATGATGACGTTCGAATTGAGAACATTGTAACAAACAACAGTAAGTGTATTTGCATTAATAGGTTATTTCCAGTTTTACCATTGTCACTGTCGTATAGTGTGATAAATTACGAAAGGAGTGAACTTGGAACACTTAAGTGAAGCGTTTCGCTCTCCCATTCTTGGTCACTGTGCCAATTTGGGAACACTTAAAATTAAGGGAAAAATTTAAATTGTTGACGCTAAATGTAATATGATTGGATACAGTTTTATAATAATAAATAAATCTCCACCTTGTCGACAATAACGTCGCTCCAAACTCTACCGAAAAGGTGAGAAAACTCGCAAAAATGCCTAAAAAAAAAAATTTTTTTTTTCTCATTTCCTAATTCCTTTTATCCTCTTTAATTATAAAATCAACAAATTTTTGATGAATCTCTGCTAGTTTCATTTTGACCATTAATGGGTTAAGTGAAAGTTGCTACCTGAAGTACTCGTATGTAAAAGTACTTAAGTGTAAAGTGGTCTATTGACGCTACAGTGAATCGATAATGAGGGGGTAATGATAATGACTTATTGTTAAGCACGGTCAAAATTATTGACTGTAGTGAAGGTAGTTTATAGTCATATATGTCAAATCACGAAGGTAGTTTATGGTCATATGTCAAATCACGAAGGTAGTTTAGAATAATCTGTCACTAAATGAAGGTAGTTCATAAAATCCTGTCATGTCAAAAAGGGTAGACATGTCAAACCCTACATTAAAATGTTAACAAAACGAGGGTAATCAGGGAGTTACGTTTCGTTGTTCTAAAATTTGAATGTACCCTCCACTTCTCGCGGTCAAACGCAATTGCGTAGGCCGTTAAAATGTTATTCGTGTGGAGGTAATTACAAACGTACGCACTGTTCGATTAAATGTGCATTTTGTCGTAAAAGGGGCTACACCGGGGCATCATGTTATCATAAAAATACTATAATATGGAAAAAGTTGAGAGACCTGACAAACAAAGTATGTAGTACAATTAATTAATACGAAAAATTAATTTTGTAAAAAGGTAGGAATAAATGGATTGATAAAGTATGGCCTTTGTAACTGGTAGTAACTATGAGTATCGTATCGTTCAGTTTAGTAAGGAAAAAAAATATTAAGAGTGTTTTATTAGATACGCCTGTTGTTACTCTGCAAGGTTTTTCGAGGGATATTTAGTTTAAAAGTTTAAAACCAGTCAGCGAGGTGGTCACCGTGAACCTCACATTTGACGCCTTGCCTTGAGTATTAAAGTCATGACGTGTAAATTCAATTAACTGACAGTAAAAGTGACAATTTAGGCCTAAAACTCAATGAAGTTAAAGTAAAGCCAGTTAAAGTGTTTACAGTTCCGACTACTGTTCGTCCATCACGTCAAGTTCGTGGACTCGTCATCAGTCCCTACCGAAAGTTTATTAGAAACTGTGCCATATTAACGATCGATCGAAATATCAACCTTAGATATGGACTTTTGAATATGATAAAACTTCCATTAGATTGATGGGAATGCTACCCTCAAACAGCATATTAATATTATTTGACCGAAGTGAGAAAAGTTTGCTTATACCGATGCTAGGCGAGACGGAGTAATGTAGAATCATTATCTAATTTAATGTTATGCAACGAAATGATAATGATAACTATTAATTTAATTAATTTATTGTATTTTGAATACTAAGTTTAAATTGTATGGGTAATAAGTAATAATGCCTAAATAAATACATAATTATTATAATAGTTAAGAAAAAGTTAAAGAACAGCATTAATAGTGTTTATTGCAAAAATAAAGGTGGTTCAAAAGAGGGGGAGTTTGATCCACTGCAGAGGTGCGCGCAGGCCGATGTAGAGCGCGTTCGTGGAAACTTGGGATCATAATAGGTGTCTGTTGATGGTGGCTGTCTGTTGTGGTGCCAGCCGAATTTGGTTTTGATATATTTGCGACGCCAGATAATGCGGTGGTAATGTGTAATGGTGATAATGTGATATCTGAACTTGAAAGTATTTCGAAAATATTCGGCAGTTCACGGAGAGTGATAGTAATAATGATAATAATAATTAATAGTAATAATTTAACTTTATTTTCAGACCAATGATCCATAGTTTGTTAGTAAAGATTGTACGTATTGCTTAAAACTAGTGTTAGTATCAAACATAGTATGATTTAACAAAACAAATAAAAATACAGATACAAATACAAATACAGCGGTACATTATTATAGTGACAACTGACTCAGGGTTGGCAATTGCGTCTAAATCATTCAAGAAATATTGTGGAAGGGAAAATATTCGGTTATATGCTGTGGTGGTTGGCATGCCGGAGTCTAACGGTCGGGCCGAACAATTTGGTAGAGCAATTTTGGACATGTAGTCCTGGATTAATGTTGACGGTTTCAAATTTGATTCAAGGCAATTAAGGCGCGTGTTAGCAACGTAGGGTGATAGTTGCCACGGAGGAGTATACTGAGGCCAATCAGGTGTATGTGCCTGCTTCGTTTTTTCAAACCTGACCTCTGCGGTCGTCTAGGGTCGTGGATTGTGGCAAGTGCAATGCTAATGGGTGATGTCGAATTGATGGTAAATCATGATGATGCTGCACATCGGCATTGGCTGTTCCAACAATTATCGTTTAAAAATAAGAGGAGCGTGCTGTCGATTTGCGCGTTTTTGGCGGCGCGAATTTACCTGGCGGAAGTGTTGTTGAGTGCTTCAGAATAAGGAAATGTTATCGCTTTGGGAGTCTTGGTAGAATATTTAACTGATTTGTGTAACGTTGAATTGAACCGTCGAAGCACTGGCGGATATTTGCTTACCTCTCTGCAATCAATTGCGGTTTGAGGAGTGACTTTTCGTCGATTGGAGTCAAGTTGGAGCAGACGTCCACTGAACAGTTACAATGGTTTTTCTTTTGTTGCTCCATTATTGCATTTAGAAGAGATGAACAGACGCACATCTGAAGCGGACGGGAACCGTGCTCAGAGTGGTCCCAACCAGTCTCAGATATCGTGTTTGTGAGAGGTGTCTATGTATGCGTTGCTCGAGCGCTCTTTATATGGAGATTGATTTCTGTAAGGTGCTGTATTATACTGACTTGCGGATTTGTGTAATCAACGTCAAATTCATTTTATTTAATAAAGTAATTTGTATTATTGGGGTGCTAACCACGGGATCATGAGCGCTAAACTTCAAGAGTGTAAGCTAATAGCATTAATCATTGTCTAAGTCTAAGGGATTGTCTAAGTCTAAAGTCAATAGCCCTACGTTCGGAGCATTCAGTACTTTGAAGTATAAGGGAGACTTAAGCATAGAAGAATGGACAATACAGTGGCCAGGATAAGAGAAGTGAGTTGACGCAGTCATATCCTAAGCTTAAAGGAATGAACCGAAATGAACTCAAGCGCAAGGGTGTAGTACTATTCATAAGGAGTGGCTAAGTCTAAAGTCAATAACCGTACGTTCAGAGTATTTAGTACTTTCAAGTATTAAGGTAGTAAGGTTGCCTAAGATTAAAGGAACCTCAGCAATTTAAAGTAGGAAGGTTGCCTAAGACTAAAGGAACCTTAGCAATTTAAAAGTAGGAAGGTTGCCTAAGACTAAAGGAACCTTAGCAATTCAAAGTAGGAAGGTTGCCTAAGACTAAAGGAACCTTAGCAATTCAAAGTAGGAAGGTTGCCTAAGACTTAAGGAACCTTAGCAAATTAATTTGGATGGGCCGAACTAAACGAAAGTGTAATCACGTGATGTATGTTTACAGAGTTGGCGTTTTCTGAGTTCAGGTCGTGCCTGAGGACATGCACGATGCAGGAGGGCCGTGTTAGCAACACTCGTGACGTCACCCGAATTTACCCTATATGGCGGCGAGCTTCGGGAAGAAGATGACTTTTGGCTCGAGCTACGGCGCGCGCAATACGTTGTGTTTATTTTTGTGTTTGTTAATTTGTATTAACCGTATTATAAAAATGAGTTGATTTTCTATCTACGGTTTCGTTTATTCCAAGCGTCGCTAAAGATAGCGGACAAGAGTTGACACGATGTTAAACAAAATTATTATGCTAGCCTTTGTCCCTATAATTACAAATTTTCAATACAAATTGCAAACATACTCTTTATTGCGCGTTAAAAATAATTAAGTATACATATATTACGTTAGTTTACCTACTGTGGGCGATGGGCTAGCAACCTGTCGCTGCAATATCACGTTTGGCCATCTGGTTGCCCTGAAATCGCTAAACGTGGCACTGGAATTTTTGAATTCATGTGACTGCCTACCCCTCATGGGAATACAGGCGTGAGGATATGTATTATTGTGTATATAATACAGAAATGTAATGGCTGGATATATTATATTAGGCAACATTAAAGCTTTGAAGCGATGTCAACTTCCTACGACATTCACGAAAGAAATTTAGATCTAAATCCGACCATACACGAAATAGTATTTACATTCAATGTGATACGAATTAACAGTAAAGCAATAAATTACTTACTAAAACTAAACGACATGTTTACCAGGTTACCAGTACGAGTATGTGTACACACTTTGATCGACATATCGGATGCGGGCCAGTACAAGTAGTGTCTCTTTAGTAAATTTGAAAATGAGATCGATCTAGTTCGACTAAGCTGCCTATTCTCAATGCCAGATTTTATTTGTCAATTATTATTCATAGACTTTAGATAAATCTCAGTTTACCCAACCTTCATCTATAATTAATCCCTGATAAAGTACATTTCTTACGTGGATGTCGTAAGAGGGGGACTTAGGATAAATGGGATTAGGTATGTTTTTAGGCAATAGACTAGCACCCCATCACTAGTCCGTGTGACGTCGGGTTTAGAATTATATCTCTTCATTTCTTCCGTAGATACCGTGATAGGCCAGTATGGCAATAAGTTAAAATAAGCTTTAGACCCTGTCACTAAAAACTCTTCTACGAAAACAAAACATAGAAAATAACACTGAAAATCGGTAACACTTACACTATATCGTCCTTATAACAATGTTTCAAAGTTATACGAAGAATATAAACATGATTAAACCCGCCGCATACGTTGTTTACTATCAAAAGATGGAAAGAACGTTTGCTTATTGTTCTTAAAATCCATAAACAAGTGGAAAATGAAGTGTTTATTTCCTAAATTTATTGCAGCAGTTTATTTATTTTGTTGACTCGAATTGTCTTCAGTTTGCAAGCGGCAATAGGTCAAAATTAGAAACTGTTGTTTTAATTTTATGTTGAACAATAAATCGTTCGTTTACTGATATATTTTTAGATTACTAAGCATATAATTTTGACGTAGGTATATTTAGTCATTTTTAGCCCTCTCGCTCACGCACATCACGCCTATCTTCCCAAATGAGATAAGCAGAACACATAAGAACACATATGTAAAACTGTAACTGAGACTATTTCACATTCTGTAGCCACGTCAAGTATAGTTTTTTTTTTAATTTAGAGGTACTAGAGTGACAAATTGCTTGCCTGCCGCCTAAAATATCACGATACTCACGAGCGATATTCACGGAAAAAGAGAGGTGTTATTAAATTTTAAATCTGACATCACACGGGAAACACAAATAATTTGCTAGTACTTGTGTGATGTTGGGTTTACTATAACGGCTCTCCATTTCTTCGGTAGAAATCGCAAGAGGCGACTAATAAAAATAGATTTAGGTTTGCTTTAGACAACAGACCTTAACTTGCTACTATTAGGGTCAATTCCCACCAAAAGAGCAGCGCAGCGCGGCGTAGCGCAGCGACCCGCTCCGTGGAATGAGAATTTCAACTTTATTTTCATTACAATAAGACTTATTATCGCATGAGAAACTCTAACGATGCGGGCGCATGCCCGCGTATCCATGGTAATAACAACGCATTCCATAAACGAAGCCGTGCGACTGCGCGAGCCTTCGCAGGAATGTCCGAGGATGCTCGAGCAGTCGCGACGGCCGCTGTCAATACATATGTCAATATGTCAATAATTATGTAAATTCCAGCGACTTCCTACGCATTCCAGCGGCTTCTCGAACAGTCGCAGGAATCGTCGCGCATTCTCCACGGAGCGGGTCGCTGCGCTACGCCGCGCTGCGCTGCTCTTTTGGTGGGAATTGACCCTTACACCTCATTATTTTAACTTAGATTCTATGAAAATCTGCTAAAGTTGATCCTCCGATTTGTGGGTATTTTTGTGACTTCGCAGGGTCATATAGTCCAACGCACTCAGAATAGTCGCTTTAAATTTGACAGATCGTAATCAATCTTGCGTTAAAATGGTATCACATAACACCATGGCAGTCACAACACATGCCAGGTACGTTTGAAGCCAATTGAGGGTAATTCTTGAGAATTACCATTCCCCTATATTGGCTATACTTATTTAAAAAAATATCGATCAATTTTCAACTAAATACGATTTTGATTAATGCGTAATAATGTCCCTTAAATCATAGTTATTATGACACGCCAGGAGAATGAGAAGTCTCAAGAAACACCCTTGAACGAGTGAATCACCATAATTTGTTACATGAAAGAATTTGATTTTGAACTTGGGATCGTGATCGCTTTCCTACGTCAATCCCATGACGATTCCAAACGAGTTAGACAAGACCCCTGTTATGTACCAATAAAGAATACATTTAATTTCATATTCTTACAAATAGAGCACTAACTTCTTAATATTACCCACCTAGGGTACCTATTATCCCTTACAATAGACACTGAATAGCCCTAAGGGAAGATACCGAGCTTCGCCGACCTAAAATGGGACATTATCTAAATCTTTCACTTACTTCCAGAATCGAGACACTTCCCCAAATAGGAGGTGATTTCGATTGGCAGTTAGCCTGCAAATGGGGCTGTAAGAAGTACACTACAGCGGAAACAACACAACATTTTGGTTGGTACGATACAAATGACATTGATGATACAGCAAAACAAGAATAAAATTTAGTCACGGGAGGTCCACTCCGCAGTTTATGTAAGCTTCGTCAACTAGACCTCGTGAAAGGCTACGGTAAAGCAAGCAGGTAACTGTTGAAAGAGACCTTAGAATTTTTTGTGGCGGAGTGATCCTTTCACATCTTCGTAATCTTTTCCACGGACGATTGTGTCATGAAACACCGTCTTTTATTTCTTTTTCACAACTGCCAATGTTTGTGATTATGAATCCCAGATAAATGTAACTCTGAAAGACTTCAACATTAGCTATTCTACGTATCTCAGGTCTATTTTTTTCAATAAATGTAATAATATATTTTTAACCCTTAACCACCTACCACCAATTTCTGTAAAATAACAACCTACGTGCGGTCCTGGAGACCGCTCGAGAATAGTGGTATGGGAAATGATAATCGGTGAAATGATTGTCGATAAAGTGATGGATCACCGTCCTTTTTATTTTACCATCTTCAATTGTTTTTTATTTCAGTGTCTTCCACAAAGCGCTCTCGTAAAGCATTCCATAACGTTGCCAATTCTCGCTCCCCGTCATCCCTTATGCAAGGTAGGTCGGCTGGATTGCCATATTAAATATTGACGCTGCCCGAAACTTGGTCTTTACTGCAGATGGGACTGTAACATCCTCTGCCGGTTAGAAATTCACTGCAATCCAGTTATGGAATATTAAAGGAATCGCAAGGGACTTATGAGGTAAGATTGTTTTTTTAACTCGTTTAAAGCGTAAACCTCTTTTTGCAAGAGTAAATTGAATTTCCTGATGAATAAGTCGTAATAAATTCGTGATGTTTGAGAAAAATGTGGAAACGAAATGACTCTTGGGAAAGTTGTAAATATGGGAAGAAAATAGGGTTAAATATAAAATGGCTTTCGCTTCTTTTAAAGTAAATATTTAATTTAGATCTTGCGAGATTTCGAGGTATGAAAATGAAAAATTTGTCGAGTTTCATTCTTCAGACACAGTTAGTTACTGAATTACTCACTACTCGACTAAAATACTAGCCTAGTCTGGAAAAGCCTTTATAGGCGTCTGTATTAAAACAGAGAGGTTGCAGTTTCGTTGCCAACCCAAAGGCTTAAGGTGTAAGCAATAATTGAGCGGTGTACCGTAGTATCCAACTGAATTCGGTCCTTCTGATGCTGTTCGGAACAGCAAGGTTGATGTTGGTGCATTTGAGTAGCATATAATACACGGAGGGGGAGGGAGTTATACGATAGACTTGAACTGTCGATTCTACTACCAAATTGGAGTAAAAAATAGTGATGTATCACATAGTCTAAAAATACTTATGTACTTTTTGAGATATTCGTCGTTTTTATTTTAATCAATCACATCTTAATATCTATGAGAAATCATGTCACGACATGACTTAGCCTCCTTGTACGTTCCCTTTCACTCTATCGGCTCCTTAGCCTGTTTACAACTAAACACTGCAGGTAATTGATTACTTTGTGTGGGGAATAGATTAAGTAAAAAAGACAAAATTGAATTGAAGTGGTGGCATGTTTATTATTAACCTCAATTGCTACTAATAACATCAAGAATATGACTCGTGGTTTAAGTCTGTCACATATCTCATTCCCACGGTGTATACAATATACAAACGTGCGTAAACATCACAACTATGCTCCAAAATTGGATAGTCAGAGCAAACGAACCGTTGCATAGACAATTGTAGGTTTAAACATAGTAGGAAGAAATATAATTAGCAATAACTGGCTTGATATTTATGCCATGTGATTATTAAAACAGGTCAACAATTTAATTTATAACAGTCATCAGTTTTCAGACTATCGCTGGACCACGCGCCGGTGGTCAGACAAAATGCTAATTTACCTTCAACCCTTCCGTGACATTCATATATGATTTACAAGATTAATTACTGTGGTGGATGTTTTTTGAGATACTTTGTAACCCCCGAACGCCAAAAGAGGGGCGCAGGCTTTTGTGCAAGCTGCTGTAAGTAGGTATATGTCCGTTAAACACATTCACACACATACACGCCTGCGTTCCCAAACGGGGTAGGCAGAGCAAACGAAACGCCAAAACTTCAGCACATTATTAGCTTTTAAGTTAATGGGTACAGTAGTTATAGACAGCTAGCCTGTCGCCTAAAACATACCTACCTAAACCTATTTCCTTAATAAAATCACTTATAACTATTATGTCCCCGTGTTGTCGCAATAATCGTCGCTATCACATCTCTCCATTTCTTCCGTGTATGCCATAAGAGGCAACTAAGGAAATAGGTCTGGTTAGGTTAACGCAACGAAGTTTTTAAACATATTTTTTTTTTTTTAATGTAATGTGACGTTTTGTGTGCTCTGATTTCTCCATTTGGGAATACAGGCGTGTATTTATATCCATGTATTAATACAAGAAACCATAAAAAAACTCGACTAAACGCGTCATCACGCCGTTTCGCCTTTAAATTTCACGCTCTAATATTCAATTTCTCCGGGCTGAGGTGATTTATTTGACGTAAAGCGACCCCTGTTTATTACTCCATCTTGATTGATGATCGGTGACAACCTTCAAAGTGTTCTTGGATTGCTTGCGGGTTTTTTACAGTCTACCTGAAAGGAAATTGACAGTGTAATGGCATTTATTCCACGTTTCGTCGCCGTTTTTAGGATTTGTTAACCGACTTCAAAAAAAGGAGGAGGTTCTCAATTCGCCGGGATCTGTTTTTTTTTTTATGTGTGTTCGCTGATTACTCGAAGACGCCTGGACCGATTTGGAAAATTCTTTTTTTGTTTGAAAGGGTATAGTTTCCAGGTGGTCCCATTGTCATATCTTGATCTGATGATGAAATATGAGAGAAATCGAGGGCAACCCTCAAATTTTATAGGCACAGGTAATGTTTTTAGTACATTTTTCAAAGCTACACCAGTATTTACAAATACTGGCAGTAAAAAAAATATGACTGAGCTGATGATGGAAGGTCAACTCCTTAATGCTTAGGAGTTAAAGGATAATTCTTTCAATACTGAATGCACCTGCAGACTGGAAATTATAATTTCAGTAATTAGTGAGGCCTGCTGGTGATGGAAGGTCACCCTCATTAGACAAATGCTTTCAGTATAGCCCAAATTTGAAGTCGGTTTTTTTTTGTTTAAAATTATTTAGAGTATAAGTTATTAGATGCCGTGCGGTGTCGGGATAGAATAATACCTCTCCATTTCCTCCGTGGATGTCGCAAGAGGCGACTTAGGGTCAATTCCCACCAAAAGAGCAGCGCGGCGCGGCGCAGCGCGGCGCAGCGGAGCGACCTGCTCCGTGGAGAATGCGCGCGGATTCCCGCGACTGCTCGAGATGTCGCTGGAATGCGCGGGACATCGCTGGAATTTACATAATTATTGACATATTGTCATATGTATTGACAGCGGCCGTCGCGACTGCTCGAGCATCCTCGGGCATTCCAGCGAAGGCTCGCGCGGTCGCGCGGCTTCGTTTGTGGAATGCGTTGTTATTACCATGGATACGCGGGCATGCGCCCGCATCGTTAGAGTTTCTCATGCGATAATAAGTCTTATTGTAATGAAAATAAAGTTGAAATTCTCATTCCACGGAGCGGGTCGCTGCGCTTCGCCGCGCTGCGCTGCTCTTTTGGTGGGAATTGACCCTTAGGAAATAGGGTAAAGATCAAGGCGTGTTGTGTATGGAAAAAATACTTTGTCTGCTTTCAAGCTTAAAATTATCCTAGAAGTGGCTGCGAAGCGTGAAATAGTCATAGTCATGTTTTTTTTCTAAATCATTATTTCGTGTGCTCTGCCTACACTTTTAAGAACACAGGCGTGATTGTCTGTAAATCAACGTATATCAATAGAATTACCTTTTTCTCCATATCCAATTTGGTCATACAAGTAATAGGCACGCATGATGTTTGTGTATAATTTTAAACGAAAAAAAAACCGACTTCAAATTTGGGCTATACTGAAAGCATTTGTCTAATAATGAGGGTGACCTTCCATCACCAGCAGGCCTCACTAATAACTGAAATTAAAATTTCCAGTCTGCAGGTGCATTCAGTATTGAAAGAATTATCCTTTAACTCCTAAGCATTAAGGAGTTGACCTTCCATGATCAGCTCAGTCATATTTTTTTTACTGCCAGACGTAAATACTGGTGTAGCTTTGAAAAATGTACTAAAAACATTACCTGTGCCAATAAAATTTGAGGGTTGCCCTCGATTTCCCTCATATTCCATCACCAGATCAAGATATGCTGGCAATGGGACCACCTGGAAACTATACCCTTTCAAACAAAAAAAAATTTCCAAATCGGTCCAGGCGTCTTCGAGTAATCAGCGAACACACATAAAAAAAAAATGATGATAAAAAAATAATAATAATAATAAAATATCCCGACGAATTGAGAACCTCCTCCTTTTTTTGAAGTCGGTTAAAAAGGCGAACCCACCAATTCCTTATAATAATATCAAGAAAACAAGAACCAGGAAGTAGAAATATGTCAATGGAGCTCTTATCCCTATCATCCTTAATTTGAGTCCCGCGACAAACAAATGCTAACTAATGATACCAAGTCGCTGATTCGACATAAAACTAGTAAAGAACCAATAAAATGACGGAACCATGGCGGAGAAAGCTTTGTCTTCCAGGAAGTACAGTTGGCAACTGAATATTGAATTGGGAATAAGCATTTTTGGTTTTACTCTGTTGAATGACTTTTTCACGCTTCACATAATTTTAGGTTTGAATATGGGATAGGTGTAACAGTGACAGGTTGCTAGCCTGTCGTCTAAAGCATACTTAAACTGTCCTCCGTAGCCTCTTAAGATATCCACGGAACAAATGAAGAGGTGCTATTTTATTCCGAAGCACTTTTTTGCAGTTACAATTTGCAGCAAAAATCTATACTAATATAATAAAGCTGAAGAGTTTGTTTGTTTGTTTGTTTGTTGTTTGAACGCGCTAATCTCAGGAACTACTAGTGCGAATTAAAAAAATATTTTTGTGTTAGATAGACCATTTCTCGAGGAAGGCTTTAGGCTATATAACATCACGCTGCGACCAATAGAACTGGAGAAACAGTGGAAAACGTGGAACAAACGGGGGAAATTTTTCACTATTTCACGCGGACGGAGTCGCGGGAACAGCTATTTTTAATATAATTGTTGACGACGACAGTAGAGCAATCCTGCGACGAGGTTCCAAGTAATATAGACGAAATCAAGTAGTATCAAGATTAAAAATCCCGGCATTTCAGATCCGACCAAGTTTAAATCAATATCTCTGTTTAGGAACTGCGATGTCAGGCAAATAAATCAGTCAAACTCACAACATCGCTCTTAAAAAAAGAAACATTCAGTCATTGCTAACTACTATTTAACTATGGCAACGGTTCCAGTAATGAGAATGAATTATTTTCAAGAACAACTTTATTTCCAACCGTACCCACTTTCCCAATTAAAACAAATCGCAAGTTCTCTAAATGATGACGATACTAATTGGATTGAGACATTGACGTTTAAGCATGACGGCATCCTATCAGAGCTTAGCTTTTGTCGTTATAAATTTGAAAATCGAAGAAGCTAGCCAGTATTATTATTAAAACGAAAAAGAAAAAAAAGAAACTAAATTAATACAAAACGAAATGAAACTGGCCATGTTCGAAATAAAAAACAATTCCAAATTTAAATCTACTGAAGAATCTTCAATGATATTCCAATGTGAATGGAACTGCATAAATTACGAACGGCATAATCTTAAGCGTTATTCTAATATTGTACTGGAAAATTATTCAATCCTTTGAAAACAGTCCAGTTTTTGTTCTCTGAAACAATGGTTTATTATAAATTGTGCATATTAAGCAAGAGTGCCCACTCAAATCACGAAACTTCTGTCTCTTGATTTGATAAAATAAGTAAACTAAACGAAAATGTATGGTAAAGTTCGCAGCCACTTTCGCATTATAGGTTTAAACCAGATTATAGTAGTATAACAGTGACCGGTTGGTAGCTTGTCGTCTGAATCTTGCCTACACCTACTTAGTCGGCTCTTACGACATGGAGAGGTTTCATTCTATCCCGATACCGCACTAAACATACTACGTACCTACGTAATCCAATCTACCTAGAAATATTTTCCGATTAGTTTCTTTAAAATTTTGCATAATATTATTGAGTATAATACTGTCAATAATTGTCAATGCCAGTGATAATCAAATTATCATAAAAAACACACATTTTGCTACTCAAAACTCTGGCTGCTTATAAAAAAAAGTAATAAAAAAACAAACGATAAAAAAACTGGCCACTAATTTTTGTTGCGTGCCAGCACATTCCAGAAAAACGTTTCGACTAAATGGATGAGTGACTTGTTAAAATTGACTTTGAGTTTAATCATTCCAAAGTAAATTCTCGGCTTATGAAAATAGAGTCAAGGTTCAATGCGTTGCTGATGGAAAATAGACTATTCTATCCGTCATGTCATTTAGCAATTATTTACAAGTAACGTTAAATAGGTGTGAAGCTATTTAGGGTACGTGTGAACGTGGTAATAGGCTCATAAACTAGCGTAACCTGCAGTTTATAGTTAGAAATGGAATTTAGATTATCTAGTGTTCCAGGAAAAACTTTAAATACTGCAGTGCGGTTACTTCGTGTGGCAAGAATTCAACATAAATATATTTTGCCATGCATTTCTTTACCTTACTTTGACTTGTGTCTTCTTTTTCAATATTACGACAAAAGTCTGTTGGATTTCTTTAATTTATTTTTGTCAACTAAACAGTTTAGGTACATTTATTTTGATCAGTTATGACAGCGAATATTTTAAATCCACTTTTAACTTGACACCTTTGAGAAACAATAATACTATTTAAATTAATTGAAGTAGGTAGCTGTTCATCTGAATTATTACCTAATTTTATACCAATTACAACTCGGACCGCAATAGTGAATGAATGTTCTATTCTTTCAAAAACATCGAGCTAAATTACAGGCCACAATGTGTTCTATGTCATAGAATGGCTCGTGTCGATCGTCCAATAAAAAGAAAAAACACATCGGAGTCGTCGAACGTCCGTTTAATCACGTCGGCAAATAAATCACGCCCAGCCTGAAATTAAATCATCGGCGGAAAAAAAGATCGATAAATTAAAGGACAAGTCTGCCAATCACGTGGCGTGTAAGTCGGCCATTGATCATGTTAAGAATCTATCTGAAGGCTTTTCGGAATATGGTGGGAAATGCAGTGAGTTAAAACGTCCGTCATTTTACGATAAACTACAATAGATATTAAGTATACCAAAATTTTTGCACCGTGAGAAAATTGTCTGACATTGTCTGTATACCCGTGTGGTGTCGGGTGTAGAATATCACTTCTCCATTTCTTCCATGGATGTCGTAAGAGGCGACTAAGGACATAGGTTATGGTATACTTTAGGCGACAGGCTAGCAACTTGTCACTATTGTACCACCCACCTTAAAACCTAAAAAATATTATGCTAGAAGTGGCCACGAAACGTGAAATAATCATGGTTTTGTCTATGTCACGTTTCGTGTGCTCTGCCTACCCCATTCGGGAACACAGGCGTGATTGTATGTATGTAGAAAAAAGTCAACGTTTTCTCTTTGTTTTTTTAATCTTCAAATTGGTTTCGAACGCACAACTACAACACAGGAATGAATACGCAACACACGTCTTACCCAGTCGAAACAACTTATTTTTAAATTAATGTCATTTATGGCTTTAATAATAACGTATAAAAAAAAGTTTTATAACAACAAAATGTTTTTTTGTAAATTCTTAACGCTTCCATCGATATCAAACCAGACTTTTGTTAAGTTAATCAAATTTATTCAGTGGCAAGTGCAAAGGCTAACAATGAGTTTGCAAGTTTAACGTCAACCGTATTAATCTAAGCACATCTTGTTTTTAGTTAAAGCAATAATGATAAAGAAGCATTATCGTGCGTTACTTTCTTTAGAATAACCTACCCACGCCTATAAACTTTCAATATTATTCACTGTTGTGATTCACTGCTTAAAAACAATCCATCAATTCATCAATTCGTCGATTCATCATCTCAAATCACAAGTTGTGATGTGAAAAACTCTTAGCGTATGTCAAGATTTTTATCACCGCCGTATCAGTTGCTGTCAGTGGTAAACGTCAGTCGAACGCCTCGCAGTGTGGAGGACGCACGGCCGCTCGGACCAAAGACGCGAATTTAAAAAGTTACTCTCGAAAAGTTCGGATATCTTTTTCTAATCTGTGTTTGGTTTTAATTCTGTGGCTGGCACACTGGCTGGAAAGTTACGGACGGGAGTTTAATTTTCTTTTTTATCGGTAAGTTTTTATCAAGTTTTTTGTACGCAAATAGTTGGCTGTTTTTTGGCATTGTTTTGTTCGAATTGCAAATTTTATTAACTGGTTATGTTAATTAGTTTAGGATTAAATACTTTTTCATTTGATAAAGGTTCAAGGTTAGAGTTTTAATGTAAATAGTTGATAACGCAATATTTTAATTTTCAAATTAATTAGTTTCTTTGTAATAGAATTGTAGGACGGAAAAATAAAAGTTGTGTCATTTGTTTAATTAATTGTACATAAGATTATCAATTACTTAATTATGCGCATGTCTAGTACCTATGTAGCAATCATTACGAAGGTAGGTATGCAAAATATGCACTAATATTATGTTTTTATTCTTAAAGGTAAACTACTTTCAATGTTTGTGGTTTCTCAGTACCGAATAAAATTAGTAAGAATACTCGAATGCAGCTAAATAAATAGGACAAACGATTACTTAATTGAAAATAAAAGAAAATAAACTGTTCGTCTTTAAACAACCAAGATATTATTCTGACGGTCAAAAGTAATATTAAAAAGTAAATCAAAACAAACAACATAATAGAAAGGGCCAATTCTTTGAATAATATTAAAGACTATAAAGTCTTTTTTTTTAAAGAGAGACAGTAATATATCAAAAATGTTGGTTATCCACGACATTAAAATACGGCTGAAAAAAATAATATTCGTTGCCAGATGTCCGTTAGTAGAATAAGTAACTAAATTTCAAATCAAACATCTCATTCTGCGGGTTCGAAAACAAAATCGCATCAGCATAAACCAGCGACTTTTTATCGACGTATATTGCAGCATTGAAACTTTAATATCCTTATCCTTATTATTTTTATAAGCGCTGCAGCTGATTTAAACATGTTTCAAACTGATATTTTTTTCTGACGGAAATAATGTTCTTGTAGACATCTCTGAAGTGATTCAGTTCCATTCTCTTGAGTGTTAAATTTCCGATGCATACAAAGCGCAGAGGAGAATGGGCTTCTTTTATAATGGAAGGAGAGAGCATTGTGTCCGATTTAGATGCAGTTGCCAAGTAAGACGCGGCATGTCCCAATATTTAATTTACTGGTGGTTTAGCTTACTAAAGATAGCGAAGTGATGTAAGTCCCTAAATTGTATGTCTTTCTGTAGTAAGCTAAGGCGATAGACTGATTATCGAGACCAACCGAAGATCTTTCCAAGAGAGTCGTGATTTTGAATCCTTAGTTTACACAAACTTAAGTCATTCCTACATAGTTTAAACCATGACTATTTTACAATAAAGAGTTACATACATACATACATACAAACAACTCATCCCGTGTGGTGCCGGGTTAGAATAGCACCTCCCCCTTTCTTCCCGTGGGTGTCGTAAGAGTCGACTCTGGGAATGGGTTAGTGTTTTGTGGGCGATGGGCTAGCAACCTGTCACCGCAACATCACGTTTAACCATCTGGCTACCCTGAATTTGCTAAACGTGGCACTGGATTTTAGAATTCATGTGCTCTGCCTACCCCTCATGGGAATACAGGCGTATTCCCATATGTATGTATTTGTATGTATGTATACATACAAACAAACATATACATATTGCTCGTTACGTAACCCCTTCTAGCATATTTTTTAGGTTTTATGTTAAGAAAAACGGATATACTCAAGGATAAAATAAATTTAAGTTACGTCAAGCAGTCGCGCGGAATGAGCGCGTTGCTCACGATGATGGGTCGCGAATTGACTCGAAACATGCAGAGCTAATGCGATAGAGCTAGCTAAAGTAATAGAAATAATAAGTCAGTGCGGTAGACAGGAAAACAACTGCCCACCAAATTGTCGTTAAGGCAATACGGACCTTCTTACTGAATGTAAAGTGATGCTAATTCAATAAATAAATAGCAAATATACTAAAAAATAACAAATAGTGGAATATAGGGAAACGACCCAAGCGAAGATTAAGAGGGCTATCGTACATTGTCTGATAATATTTATCTCGCATTTATCTAGCAGCTTCTGGTTTGAGATAAAATCACTTGTTTTACTATGACATGACTGTGTTCTTATTCTTACTATAGATCTATTAAATTGGAACTGTCAACGAACTATCTTAAAAAGATCAAAATAAAAAAAGTACGTACAAACATACATAAATGTCACGTCTGCTTACATAAATGAGATAGACAGAGCTTAAAAGTAAATACTTAAATTAAAATAATCAGTGTTTAAGAGGGGCGACATACAAAAACGTGATTTTGTTGCAGTTTTGGTACGGAACCCTTACGCGCACGAGTCCGAGTCGCACTTGGCCGGTTTTGACTGTTTATTTTTTTTCTCTCTCGACTTTCTTTGTGTGTCTACTCTAATTTCATATGTTTTGGCAATCTCTTGAAGGTCAGCAGGAAGAGATCCCTTAAGGGATATGTTCGCCTTTGTACTTGTGTTTTGTTCTGTGCTTGTTATTTTGTACAATGAAGAGTACATACTTACATAGTTGTTAGACGTCCTAATTTTCTAACATATAACGAAACAACTGTACTAGAATCCGCAGCCATTTTTACAGGAAATTGCCACATAAATGAGACTGTGGAAACGCACGATGAATAACTTTTACCGTTACTCTTACAAGTTGGATAATGATTTGGTCATGTCAGCCATTTTGAAAACACGATAATAGGGATGTTTTACGTTTCGTAGCCTCAAGCTACTTACATTTTATACTCTCAGTACATTTCAGTTTCCGACTTTGTTCCTTTCCCGTGAGGTGTCGGGTTTGGAATACCTCTCCATTTTTTCCGAGTGTGTCGTAAGAGGCGACTAGGGAAAATTGGATAAGGAAGATATCTTTTAGGCATCAGGCTAGCAAGCTGTTATTATTTTACCTCTTCTATCTAGTGAGAGTGAGAGGAACTTTTTTTACTGTGTAACGTTTTGCACTCTGCCTACTTCGTTTAAGAATACAGGCGTAATGTCTGTATGTATGATAACTTCCTTAAAATTCAGGTATTTCAATTAAAATGTCGTAAGAGAGAACTAAGGAATTAAGTTAAAGGTCCAAGTGCACTGACAGCGGAAGGGGAGCGGCGTGGCGTGGTGGCAAACAAAACCTTTAGGGCTATATTTCACCGGGACACCACGGTGGCGCAACCAGTCGCCCGCTACCCACAAAATGTATACAGCTCTATAGGGAGTTACTCACCTGGTGTCCGTTGGTTGCGCAACCATTTCATACATTTGACGACTGGTTGCGCCGCCATGGTGTCCCGGTGAAATATAGCCCTTAGTTCGTGACGCCGCGGTGCGCGCTCCTTCCTTAGATTTCGAATATTACAACCGATACCGTGAAGCCACATAACGTGCTCTGTCCGTGCGCTTGGAGCTCAAAGGTATTTAGACGACAAACTAGCAACCTATCACTATTATACCTCTCTTCATGTATCAACCCAAAATTATGCTAAAATTGTCTACGATGTATCACGAACCGGGATTGTTTAGCCATTTGCCACTGTTCGCAATTTAGACGTGTAATCAATGACCGATGTGACATACCAGATGTCAGCCATTGGATTAGTATTACACGACCAAGTTACAAACATAAGTGGCTCAACAATCCCTGTTCGAGATGGTACCTACGTATGTATGATGAATGATGAATTTAAATTACGCTCGCGAAATGTCTTAGATGCAATTCAGTGTCTAAATTTGTAAAGTGAGTTGTAATTGTTGGACCAACTTTGTAGCCCTTGAGACATCGCTGGAGTTGCTTGATATCGTAACTTAGTGCTAACAATTGTCTTAAACAGCTATAATATAATTCTGTATCACTTCAAACTTATGATATGACAGCTTCCAGTGTCAACTTTTTCGGAGAAATCCAACATGGGACCCTTTAAAGAGCTTATTGATATTTCATACATCACGCCTGTATTCCCAAATGGGGTAGGCAGAGCAGAGGAAATATCACATAGACAAGATCATGATTATTTTACATTTCGTGGCCATTTTAGCATATTTCGGTTTTGAATTAGCAATAAAATAAAAGGTAGCATACTGTCGCCTAAAGCATGCCTAAACCTTATTTACTCAGTCACTTCTTAAGATTTCTACTGAAGAAATGGAGAAGTGTTATTCTAAATCCGACACCACACGGCATAATTATGTTATGCTGTGTCTAAAGCAAATTTTATTTCACTTAGGGCCGATTGTTCAATCACCAGATAAATTTATCTGTCAGTTAAAATTATTGCTATCCTTTTTTCGCGTCATATAAAAGAAAAGTGACAGCCAACATTTATCGGACAGATATGTTTTATCTGGTGATTGAAAAATTAGCTCTTACCTAAATAAAAATTGTAGGTGACTAGTAGTTTTACGTTCCAAAACTGACTAAGAATGAAGTATTAATACGAAGCAAGGTAAATGAAATAATCCAAAACCGTCAGCTGCGCTTCCCAATCTCATTTTACCGGTTTTGCATACATTCACCCCATGCCATTAATAATGGAAATCTGTTAAGCCATTCAACGTCACGCGAGTTAAGTAAATAAAAAGGCAAAGCACAAAAACATTTGTTTTAGATTTAGGAAGTGTCGCAGTGAATGCTCCATTTATTGAAAATATATACATACATACATACATATTCTCACGCCTGTATTCCCAAGAGGGGTAGGCAGAGCACATGAATTCAAAAATTCAGTGCCACGTCTAGCAAGTTCAGGGTAACCAGATGGTTAAACGTGATATTGCAGTGACAGGTTACTAGCCCATCGCCCACAATACACTAACCCTTTCCCAGAGTCGACTCTTACGACACCCACGGGAAGAAAGGGGGAGGTGCTATTCTAACCCGGCACCACACGGGTGAAAACATATTGACGTATAATATCACGCCTTTGCCTTCGAATGGGTCAGATAGAGTACACGAAACGTAACATAGTTAAAAACTATCGCTACCTCACGCTTCGCAGCCACCCTTAGGTTTATATGATTAAATGAGATCCAGGAGGCTTAATAGCGATAGGTTGCTAGCCTGTCGCCTAAAGCGTACCTAAACCTAAGTAGAAGTACCTATCTAATCAAAAAGTCATACAACCTATTTCATTCTAAGTGCCCACAAGACTTGAAGCGGCATTAAACTAAACAAAAAGAGAATAAAAAGCACCACTGCGAACTTTATGTCACAAAAACCTTACAGTTACTTCATTAGGAAAATGAGGCTAAAAACTTTAAAACTTACCTTTGAAAAATTTTAGCTCAAACTTTGCTCAAGAATTAAGTAAAAATTAGCTCAAGAACTAAAGCATTACTAGCTATTTAAATTGCAATCAATTCCGAAGTAGAAACTTGACCCAAAAGTCGTATAACCCGAAGTTCTGTCAAACTTTGCGTTTTCTTGAGATGTCGCGCCCTCGTCGGATTAATGTCTTGGGGGACATTGATTTTTCCTGTAAGCCTGTTACGGATTAACCATTAACTAATATGACGTTAATGGATTTGGTTTTTTAAATAATTACAAATAAACCCTTGCTGTTCTAATTTTTAATATTTGTGCCGGGTTAGAATAGCACCTCCTCCTTTCTTCCCGTGGGTGTCGTAAGAGTCGACTCTGGGAAAGGGTTAGTGTATTGTGGGCGATGGGCCAGCAACCTGTCACTGCAATATCACGTTTAACCATCTGGTTACTCTGAAATTGCTAAACGTGGCACTAGATTTTTGAAATCACGTGCTCTGCCTACCCCTCTTGGGAATACAGGCGTGAGAATATGTATGTATGTATGTTCTATGTACAAACCATAACAAACTAAAAATACAATTAACTATCTATCTATAAATAAAAAAGTTGTCCCAAATCACTGCCAGGCGGCAGGGTGCCCAGAAGACTGGCAGCATTGCCACGCTGAATGGCGATGCCAATCCTCTGGGCAAAGAAAGAGCCTGCCATCTGGTCCCCTGTCATGCTAAAGTCAAAATCATTTTTTTGCCTGTGTCGCGTTTTGTGTGCTCTGCCTATCCCATTTAAGTACACAGATGTTATTGTATATGTATGTATGTCTAAATTGGAAGACACCAAATTTATCCGATAAGCTGATGGTGGTACAAAAATTTAAGTTAAACAGATATTAATTTTATTTTATTGAAATAGAAAAGCTAAGATAGTATAGGTGGTAAATAAAATTTATGCTCAGTTCTTTTTAAGATCGCATATCAGATGTGATGTATAACGGGGTGAGTAAGAACAAAAGTGACATTCGAAGTTCCATAAAAAAATCTTTTTAAATTTGTTCAAACTTCATTTTATAAAAACATGTTTCGGTCGTTAGCGTTTTAGTTTTTTATACAATTTTAAGTATGTCCATTTCAGTAAAATACACCTTACCTTTTTATCCGTACTCGACCAATTTTACGATCCATAAAATATGGTGAAGAATATCAAAATGCAGACAATAAAACTGCAGTTCCTGCAAGATAGAGATAGCCGAATGCAACGCAGTACGCTAAAAGCTATAAAAATTTATTGAAAAATTCAGAAACGTTGTAGCTTCAGGATCGTCTTAATAGAATTGCTTACAGTTTGGAACTACCCTCACAATACAATTTAAAATAGGAGGTGGGAGATTAAGTTTTTTTTTAATCAATTTTACAGAATAGGAGCAAATGGGGCTCTGTTGTCTCTACCTTACCCCGCTGGGAATGGGGCGTGAACTTTTGTTTTAATTTTGTGCCAAGTTTCTTGCAGCGCATTCTTCTTGCCAAGTCTTTACGAAACGCTGGTAGAGTCAAACAAAAGACGTACTAAAGATCTAGAGGCCTATTGCCATTATTTGCAAAGACGATTTTTTCTCAGGACATTTCTAAGAATGCTCGTCTGGCTATTCACAACGGTGTGCTAGTGCCTACTTTGATGTATGGCAGCGAGAGTTGGGTGTGGCAGAAGAGACACGAAAGTAGATTGAATGCGGTTGAGATGCGTTCTTTGCGAAGCATGAGTGGTATCAAACTTACTGATAGGGTGCGTAATAGCGTGATTAGAGAGAAGTGTGGTCTGAAAGAGAGTATTGTAACAAGGGTAGAGAAAGGTATGCTGCGTTGGTTTGGGCATGTGGAGAGAATGGATGAAGCAAGGGTATGTAAGCAAATTTACAAGGGAAGTGTGTTAGGGCAAGTCGGTCGAGGGCGCCCTCGTAGAACGTATATCGACCAGATCGGCGATGTGCTAAAGGGAGGCCAAATTAAGAGTACCCGAAACCGTCGAGCGTGTATGACGAGAGTGATGAATGTTAGTGAAGCGAAAGAGGTATGTCAGAATAGAAGCGAGTGGCGCTCTGTTGTCTCTGCCTACCCCGCAGGGAATAAGGCGTGACGGTTATGTATGTATGTATGTACGATTTTTTCTTTTTAATACAAAAAAAGCGCGAAATTGAAGACTTGCATAAATCCTTATACGTATCAAGTATACATGCAATCAAGCCTATGTTCCCAAATGGGGTAGGCAGAGCACACAAAACGCTACATGGACAAATTTCACATATCGTGGCCACTTCTAGCATATTTTTCGAGGTTTGGAGGCTTTTAGGTATAACAGTTACAGGTTGCTAGCTTGTCGCCTTGAATTTACCTTAACTTATTTCCCCAGTCGCCTCTTACGACGTACACGAAAGAAATGGGGACGACACGGAACACTGATTGTAGTAACAAAACTTATTCATTCGCTAACTCCCACATTATACCTATCAATAACACGCGTACAATAAACAGTCATATAAACGAACTATGCGGAGTTATAACAATAGCAAATAGAATTAGAGACGCCAAAACGCCGAATTTTGGTGCTAATGGCTGCGCAAACACACTGTCGTCAAATAAACGTCAACATCGCTAGATTTATTTGCTGTCGATATTGGTGACAGCGCTCGCGATATCTGGTCCGTAAGGCGAGAAAATTGCTAAACGATGCCTTCTTTATGCCTAATTCGAGGTGTGAGGTTGAATTTCTATATTCACGGTGTTTTCACGTGTCCCATTTATCGTGAGTAGCGATTGCTCTTTGTTGCTCACAGTCTCACAGTCACGAACAGGGATTTTTGAGCCACTTGCCACTGTTCGCAATTTAGACGTGTAATCAATGACCGATGTGACTGACAGATGTTATCTATTGGATTAGAATTACACGACCAAGTCACAAACATAGGTAAGTGGCTCAACAATCCCTGTTCGCGATGGTACATGTAATCACGCCTACGTTCCCAAACGGATTAGGCAGGGCGTACAAACCTTTGCACAGAAAAACCATAAAAATTTCATGTTTCTTCGTTCTTTCAGGTTTAAAAACGGATAAAAGGGGTAGAATAGCGATGAGTTGCTAGCTTCGCCTTAAATATAATCGAAACCTATTTCTTTAGTCACTTCTTACAATATTATAGTCTACATGACTGATCGCAGGTTTACAACGAGGAAAAAAAAACTTCTTACAATATCTATCCCGACATGACACAGACAAGGTTAGGTTTAGGTATGTTTCAGGCTACAGGCTAGCAATCTGACATACCTCTTCCATTAGTTCTCAAATTGTTCAGTCCTAACCGTGAAATAGTCGTAGTTTTGTTTACGATTATGTCATGCTTCGTGTGCTCTGCCTACCCCATTTGGGATCACAGGCGTGATTGTATGTATGTATATTTAGTATCTTTTTTTTATTCACTATTTTGTGATTGTAAGACTATAATTTACTGTAGCCTCTCTTTCTGTCGAAGTTTCCTCCCTGTCTCTCGTTCTTCGTAATACGTACTTACCGACTAATAAAGTTCTTAAAATACTGAAGATGATTAACACAGCGAGGCAAACAAAAATGGCTGACATGGAAGCAAAATCAATTACTCGAAAGATCATTACAGCACGCAGTAAATGGCGCAGTCGTTCTTTAACAGCTGTCTCAATGGGTAACCAGGTCACTGGGATCCGTGTCAATTCGTTGATTGTTTGCTGAGACTAGTAAACATTGACATTTACGGGAAACAAAACGGGTACTCATACCTTATATTGAGATTAACTTGATAGATTTAATGGAACTGTAGCGCCCTAATACTACCTATCGATGAGTAGTAGAACTCCTACTGTCAAATGGAATCCTAGTATTCTACATGCCGCTCACGAAGTTTCGACATTCATTTGCATAAATACAACTACCAACTTCTTCTGTGGTTTTCGGTCCCCAGGCTTAACATCTGCCTGGAGAGAGATCTCTGTTGGAGTCTTTCCCGAAGAACGATTAGTGTGCGCGTGAATGCAGCCGTCGTGGGGGGGTTGCTCCCGATGGGCCACGATTGGCCCGAAACATGTCGAGATAATCTTGACATGATGACGTGAGGATGTCTGTTTTATTTTGCTATGACTGAGCCTCACGGCAGTTTTGTGTTTAAAGGGCCTGATAGACGTACGAACTTTAAGTCTGCGGTTTTTAAGTTAGCGAACTTACTCGGCTCGATGTCGGTGACACACGTGAAAGCTTACTCATAAGTACGCGGTTTCAAACCGGTGGATCGTCGACGATTTTGCGCGGCGGTTTTAAAGTACATACGCGTATTTACGGTGACACACAGTCGAAAAAGGTCGTCGATAAGTCCGCGTACTTGCTCGTACGTCTATCAGGCATTTTAAATTGAGATTGACGATTGTTTTTTTTTTGTTTTTTGAGGTAGGTACAATTTCCGAGCCCATGCCTTCTAGCGATTCAAACTAAAATAGTTTGAATCTAGTATCAGTTCATTTGGATATCAGTTTTTACAAGCTTTTATTTAGCTTCACGTGTCCCGATGTTTTTATGTTTGCTTTTATGTATTGTCTGTAATTAAATGTTGCAAGTTAAATTTGACCCACTTTCCGGGTTCCGATTGAGCTGAAATGTGGCATACTTATGTAACTTCGATGACAATGCAATATTCCGGTAATGGACTTCTGGTGGCCCAGCCGGGACTGTCTCCGATGAAGGGAACTCTTCAATGGTTGGTCTGATTGACTTGAAACCTGGTGCACATAATCTACGATGGATGACAATGAACTACATTTGGCAAAAAAGACAGTCAGCCAAAAAAAGCTTCTTTCAAAAATTGTTTTTTTGTTGGTTACGTTATTTTTCTGCTTGTGCCTCTTAGTTTTATTGTTTCTTTTAATCAGCTATCCTACTAGGGTAACATGGGCTGTAACTAGTGAGATATATTCACCGCACCCTCAGCCCGCGGCAATGCCTAATTAAAACCCGTGAGACGGGAAAGGGAGCTAATTACATTAACCGTAACACCAGTACCGTGTCGCTGAAAGTACCAAGACCATAATTCGATATGACGACGTGCGGAATAATTGGCTAGAATAATATCTCCTCAGTATGTACAGGTATAAGGACAAATATATACTGTATTATACGACTCTTTTATTGCACTGTAGGGATACCTAGTGCCACCTACTGTCGAGTAGCAGAACTTTTATCTATTACGAGCTGTGCCCGTGACTCCGTTCACGTGGAATATTGACTTTGGGTAATTTTCCCCGTTTTATACACATTTTGCAGTATTTCTTCACTCCTATTGGTTGCAGTGTGATGTTATATAGCCTAAAGCCTTCCTCGATAAATGGTCTATCCAACACAAAAAGAATTTTTCAATTCGAACCAGTAGTTCCTGAGATTAGCGCGTTCAAACAAACAAACAAATAAACAAACAAACTCTTCAGCTTTATTATATTGTTATAGACAAATGTGGCGTCGGATTTAGAATAACGCCTCTGCATTTCTTCCGTGGACGTCGTAAGAGGTAGACAAATTATGACTATTTCACGTTCTGTGGTCACATCTAGCATAATTTCAGGTTCGAAAACAGATGTAGACGTATAACAGCGACAGGTTGCTAGCTTGTCTCCTAAAATATACCTTAAACTATTTCCTCAGTCGCCTCCCACGAAATTCAAAGAAAAAAATGGAAGGGTGTTAGTCTGAACCCAAAACCACGCGGGTTTTTTAGGTTTTAAAACAAAAAAGTAAAAAGCTTAAAGTTCTTAGTGGACATGGCAACACACAACGCATGAACACATTAGTGTCCCAATAAGCAACTAATCTCCGGTTTGCCGAACTGAACCTCAACCGGAGATGGATAGAATATTAGGAACTAAATACTTTATCAGAGAGCTGGTAGGTGAGCTTGGCAACACCCCCTTAGCAAAATAGTGAATTTCCTTTCAGTTACTTACTAAAACTTGCTTCTCTTCGTTTACATATTGACAAAAAATTGACACAGATAAAATATTTAGCCTTAATAAACAAATAAATAATAAGAACTTTATGGTTATGCATGCAATAGAAAATAAAAATACACAATTCCGTGCCAAATAGCGCCAAAAGGGCCGCATGATTATTGCGGCAAGCCGCAACGCTGATTTTCAGTGCGCCCCTGGAAACTTATACTTATAACTAATTACATATATTATAATAATATACGTTACCATCACGCCTACTGTATTCCCGAATGGGGTAGGCAGAACACACGAAACATGACATAGACAAAATGACTATTGAACGCCTCGCAGGTACTTCTAGCATAATTTTTAGTTTAAGTACAGATAGAATAGTAAATGAGTACTAATTAGGTTTCTAATTAGGTTACTACATATCGACTAAAGCATCCTCCTACCTAGCTTCATGTAAGTACATAATATCTTAAGTAGTCAAGTCACTTGACACTGAATTCCATTTTTCTGTCAACCAGGAATACTCAATGCAATCCTTAAGAGGCACTCAGTGTCACACGCAGAACTCTGGTGATATTTATAGCGAAAATATCGCTGACTCCTTCCTAAACCTTTATAAATACACATAGTAATATTATATTCTTGAGCTAGAATCGGATTATGACTCGATTTAACGTTAACTATGAGGATTTTGTTCCGTGGATGTCGTAAGGGGCACCAAGGATGGGTAAAGGTATGCTGTAGGCGACAAGCTAGCAACCTGTCACTATCATACCTCTATCATTATCTCTGGCCCGAGGCTGGAGTGACGCGTCCCGTAACGGTTCGTGGCGTAGGCAATCGTGCCTCGGTACCGCTCTGCTTTCAGAACAGGACATGATGGCATGAAAACCTGCGTCAGCGCGTTGCCTTGGCCCTTGGATCAGTGATACAGGCTTGTACTTAAATATCCTGCCTCCACATTTAGTAGGTACACTATAATTGTTTTTTTTTTTTGTAAAAAAATAACCATTTTTTTTTGTTATAATTTATTTTGATTATTGGTAACTTTTGTTTATAATTAATTTATTTTTCTTTGTTTTGAAAAAATGACTTTCTGCCAAGTTTCTTGCGGCGCATTCTTCTTGGCAATGATGGTCTTTCCGAAGCGCTGGTAAACTCAAAAAAAAAGACGTGTAAAAGTGCTTTTAGGAGCCTATTTGCATAAATAAAGTTTTGAATTTTGAATTTTGAATTAACATTTCAACGTAAAAGTATGCTGAAAGCAGCTTAAAAACGTGAAAATAAATAGTCATGATCCTTTCATGTGACCTTACGTGTGCTCAGCCAAGTCTATTTGGAAATACAGACGTTACGTACGTATGTACTTTTAAGGTAGTATCAGTCGGTTCTCTCGAATTAAAGGTAAAATAATTTTTTTTTAATTTACCGTGTGGTCGCAAAGTAATTTTACCTAGGTACTACAGAAGGTCCACTCCTGAACATGTTTAGGCGTAATAATTATTGTTGTCTCTTCCCTGTCACAACAACAAGGTATAGCAACCTGTCACTATAATACCACACAAATCAAAACCTAAAAAGAAGCTACGAAACAATCCGAGGAATCTTTTGTTTCTCGGTACTATTCTAGCTATATTTGTCGAGTATATCGTGAGATGTTTGTCTTCAGCTAATTTCAAAATCCTTCTGGGAAATCAGTCAGGACACAAAGACTGCATAGCTGATTCCACAGGAGTGCTGTGTTAAGAGGATAAGAGTCGCACCACTTCTCCATACAAACGTAGTCCCCTGTTTTCTCCGTGACATTATTCACGGCAATCAAATCGTAGGGGCATAGCCACAACAGATACAAATTTAATGAAAAAAAATTTTTGCTCTAATGTCATTATTCACGGAGAAAACAGTGGACTACGTTTGTATGGAGAAGTGGCGCTACTCCTATCCTCTTAAAGTTCTCATACGTATGTTTCCAAATGGGTAAGATGAGTTTACTTAACATTAAATAGAGTCAAACTATCTAAAGACCATGCAGCAGCAGCGTGCAATTTTATACGAACAATTTGGAGCCATTTTTGACCACTCATAACTCTAAAGCTATCTCACATTTGGTTTAAGTAGATACATTTCCGACTATTGATTAGATATTTAAATATACGACGAAGTACTTAATTCTATGTAATGTGTGAAGTCAATCTGGGCCTGAGAGGAAGCTTGTGCCCATCAGTGGATAGCATTTAAAATATGGATTATTTTTTTATAAATAATTAGGTAAACAGATACAAAGGAATAAAAGGACAGAAAAGGTATTTTTTTATCATTTATAACTATTTATCTCCTCGAAGCCGTTTTAACGATTCCAGGTTTAACTTCAAACAAAAGCAATATAAACCTTAGTCACCTTTTACGATATCCAAGGAAGAAACATTGGTGTGTGCATACTTTAAAAATACAATATGCAGTAAAGAAAACAAGATTGTGAAGCTAACATTTTTATTTATTTTTCTTACAAACTACGTGAAATTACCTTCTTTAGGAGGCAAAGCCCCTAGATCCTGCTTGCAGGGAGAACAACCCATTCACAGTACAAGCGAGTAGGTGATAGTGATGTCGTCTACGTAAAATGCTATGATAATTGTAGCTTGATGGATTTCACCTTCACAATATTCGATGAGGCAATGGCTTGGCCTACTAGAAAACGATTATTATTTTAAAAAGTACAGTTTTTTGTTATGTTGCAATATAAAAATAACTTAAAAAAGATAGATGTTAATTACCATATTTTTAACCATAGACATGGCAATGTGTCAAGTACACATTCATTCAGTGTCATTGACAAGACGTGTGTTTAGTGCTCCCATTTTTTCGCGGTAAAACAACAACCAAAGTGGCTGTTCCGTCAATACTGGTTTAGATCAAGCCTGATTTTTGAAGCGTATGCCTTTACAAGAAGTCGCCTCTAAGAACGGATTTATATGTAAATTCCCAAGTATATGCCAGAGGAAATATACGGGAAACTCAATGGTAAAAGATAGTTTCTATGTCGGGTTTGGGGTCTGTTTGGGTTGTTTTCCATAAACAATGGGGTTGAATTTTATATTAGCAAAGTTTAGCGGTCGAAGGATTTCAATGGTGATCCAAAGCGAATTTGATCTTTCTGAAATTACTTAATGTTCTCTTAATATGACTCAAATTGCCTGAAAGCACAATAGTATTTTCTCAAAATGCCTCTAGTCGTTACCGTTACATAATTTAGATAAGTATTTTAAAACCTAAACCATGGCTATTTCACGTTTAGTAGCCACTTTTAGCCTGATTCCAGATTGATTTATTGATGAAAGAGGTATAACAGTGACAATTTCCCAAGATGCCTCTTATGACATCCATGAAAGAAAGAGGATATTCTAATCCTGACACCACATGGTCAACATAAAAATATTTCTCAGCCTACCTACCTCTTGATGCTTACGTAATGTATGTACTTTTTTTTTTTTTTTTTTTTTAATGGCTTTCACCCTTGCTAGGTTTGCAAGGAGTATTTTGCCAATGTCGACGTAAGGACATAACACACGTGAGAAGAATGTTCAGTTAAAATAATTTCGATTTTTGGGTAGGATCAGACGGGAGACCTAAAACAAATAATATTAGTTAATGAACGGCACAGACTATACAAAACAGACAAGACTTTTACACAAGTTATTATAACATATAAAACAAGTTGGGGTAGGAGACAGGAAAGAGTTTCAAAATTAATAACGCAAAAAACATGCCATTATGATGGAAGAGGAATCTGAAAATTAACATTACGTAGAGGCATGCAGTATATAACATTTTACAGTTTAATGTTATGGAAGTGAATAAATTTAATAAGAATTTTTAAAACAGAAGAGTTCATGGAAGAGAGAAGAGTCTGAAAGTTGATAGGGCGCGGGATATTCGTGGGTAAGATGTCATACAGGGAACAACCAATTTTAACGCAATTAAAAAATATGTGATCCACCGATCCTTCGTCAAGCCCACATTCGCATAGAGAATTATCTCGGACCTTAATTTTTGCCAGGAATACTGGACTACAGACATGTCCCAAACGAAGACGACAGATGGTAGAAGTGACCCATTTATTCGTTGACCGAAATCGAAAGAACCACGGTTTTTGAGGAATAATGGGCTGAATGTTCCCATAATGGCGCACTTTCTGGAGTCTGGAAGTATCCCACCATTTTTGCCAAGTCTCCATTAGATCAGAGTGAGCTTGCATCATTACATCTGAGGGTAAAGTGATGGTATAGTCTAAAGAGCCGATTTGTGTGGCTTCTTTAGCCCACATGTCCGCCTTTTCATTGCCTGCTATTGCACAGTGACTCGGAATCCAGATCAATTTTATTTGGATGTCCGTTTGTTCGCATTTCAATAGGTTTTCCTTAATTTGAAATAATATTGGAGAATTAGATTTACCTTTAAAATGGTTGCCCACAATTGCTTGTAGGCAACTTTTTGAATCTGAAAAAATTATAGATTTTTTAATATTGTGTGATTTTGTGAACTTGATAGCTTCTTATATTGCGATGGATTCTCCAGTAAAAACGGATGTTTGAGGTGGACATTTTTGGGACAGGACAATGCGGAACTTAGGGATCCAGACGGCCGCTCCCACATTACCCCCAGAGTCGTCTTTGGAGGCGTCCGTAAAGATGAAAAGCCAGTCTAGCCATTTTTCGACTTTTTGTTGAAATATGATGTTAGCAGCTGGAGTTTTTTTGTTTATACCGAAATCAAGGTCAACATTTGGAGAAAAGATTAAAGAGTCGTAGCTGGTCTCGAATATGGGGTTTTTGGAAGAAGTTAATACAGGGGGAGTAATGTTCTTTATTTTTGTGAATGAATTGATAAGCTTAGGAGTTTCTTTATGAGTCCAATATGGATTTACAGATACCTCATTTGAAAGGGCCTGCAAACGTGAAAGAAGAGGGTGGTCAGAAATGGAACACAGCTTATAAAGAAACCGATCTGCCAAGAATTGTCTACGAAGGGACAGTGGAGGATCCACACATTCAATCTGCATGGCAGTTTTTGGAGATGATTTCATTGCCCCTAAAATGATACGGAGACATTTGGCTTGAATTAAGTCTACCTTTTTAAGAGAAGTCCTGTTACAGGGTTCTAATATGAACGAGCCATAGTCGATCTGACTCCGGATAACCGCATTATATACTAATTTTATGTACTTATTTAAGCCCAGACAACAGCAATATGACAGTGACAGACTAATTTAAAATGTGTCACCAAAAAGGTAAATTTTATTTACTTACAGTAAGTAAAGTCTGTGCTTTGCTGAATTCACAATAAACATAACATAAACGTCATGTCATATTCTCTGCAGGGTAGTATGAGACAACAGCTATTCTGAAAGTATTTCACACAAAAGTACCGCAGTACAATACTTTAAAGTAGTGGCAGATCTAGATAGGTGAGGTTACCAATGGCGTCGATTTAAACTCCCTCTCCCCCTTAATCTTGAAGCGTGAAACCATCCAGAGATATCATTGTTTGGCATGCTTCTTACCTAACAGTAAGTAAGCTACATCGTTTTGCTTAGTTATTTATTTTAATCTACACGATGCACCAGTATTCGAAAAAAATCATTACGTGCTTGCAAAGCGACAATATTATTGTGAGATACCTTCCTTAGTAAGTTAGATCCATTTTACGAATGTGAATAGTGCGATGTTTTTGGCTCTCTCGCCCGACAGCATGCAAGCTAAGCTTGAGCCACATACCTACTTACTTATTCTTTTAATGTTCTTTTTAGGTGTTTTTTTTTGGTTTTTTCTATTTAAATTATGATCATTAAAATGTGTTATGCCTCAGTTATTTTTTTCTGTAATTTTTGAATGTGTGACTTTTTAATTTTATTTATTATATTAGAGTCTTTTAATAAAAGTTTGCTCCGGTTAGTTTTGAGCTCTAAGTTATTGTTTTATTTACCCAATACAGCTAAAAGATAGAAGAGTCAGATGGGACGTTATCAAAGAGTTAAGAAGGTTTAGTGTTGCCAGCTAAATTTATAGGGTGGGATATTTGATGAGACTTACCAAGACAAACTAGCTAAATAGTTTGTTATACTAGGTGGATTTAAATAAAGTATGCCTAATAAAATACTAAAATTTTGGAAAATTCTGACGGTAAAACTGCATCTTTTTTACTTTTTTTTTGGCGCCTTTTTTATCTATACTTGCTCTAAAATAGAACAACGAATATCTATCCCAATTTGATAAAAGACCACAGATTAAATTACTCTTTTTTATTTCCAAACTGTCTTGAACTTTAAAAGGTACCACCTTAAATGGGTCTTCCGTGTTCCCTGCACTATTCTGCATCGCTGCGTACGTGAATCTTCTCTGTGTTTTAGTTTAAAGTGGGTCCTACCAGAACATTTTACGGACTGTCGTAGCATTAACGTGAGTGGGCCCCATTTCGTAATGTTCGGCACAATTACCTTTGTTTTCTTCAAGGCATTTTTGCTTAAGAGCGTGCAAACAAAATTAGGTGATTTTGATGTTTTTCCAATGCTTTAGAAAGCTATAAATCCTTAAGTTTTTAAAGAAAAACTACTGTAACATATAAATAAACTCTTTTTCTAGGGATTAACGGGAAAAAAAATATTAGCAACACAGATTTCTCGTACTTAGCCAATTTGTTGAAGGGTTTTCACAAAAATACGCGTCAGAGCTGTCTTTCACTTGAAAATTTGCCATTAAAATTTACCATAAACGATATAAACTTGTTATTATCTGATAGACAATATAGTCTACTGGGGATTAACGGATTAACATGAATCAAATTATTGGTTTTTATTATTCAAATATCATTTTACATAATTTGAAAGTTGAACCATTATTTTATTTTTTTTCTCATTGATTTTAATGTAATTACAAATGAAACAATTTTATTGTAAATTTACAGAATATGTTTAGTCTAACCATATTTTTTTCATGGCTAAATATGAGTTAATTTACATTTCACGATTTTTTAAACATTGGTCCAAAACCACTAAGGTCAGGTGGGGGAAGAGAAACGCAGGGATAAGAGGGCTCTACAGACCATAATCACTCATAACTCGACGAGTTATGGTCTGTGGTGCCTCTTACCCCTGCCCTGCCCCTGAATTTCTCTTCCCCCACCTGATCTTATATTACGTTCGTAAAAAATGTGTGCGCCCTCTTAAATGCCTTTTTAAACCTTGGTATGTCTCTAATTTGCTAATGTATAAATTTTTGCCGTTTCTTTTCCTGTTTTCTCTCGCCTTGAAATGAGATGTCTCTGCTTCCGTTTAGGTATACATTACGTTCGTGACAAAGGCTAAAAATAAGCTGAATTGAAAGTAATCTTGCCGCTAAGTACGTCTTAAATGAAATTGATGCGTTTATTGTGTCGTTTTTAACCTCTTACGTAAAAGGAAAGATGTTGTGAGTTTGACTTCACCTTCTTCTGCGTGTATTGTCATTGCATGAAACCTTTGGAACAACCTATAGGTTGATAGATATATCTATGGAGTTTTTACATTCGAAATCTAGTTTCTTTACTGTGGTTCTTGGGTAGTAGGTAGATAGTAGATTTGAAAATAATTATATTGTTTATTTTAACTCAAAATTTTAAGCTACATTAAGCTAATTAAAACAATGTAAGTAAGCTTTATGAGAGCCGGTTTCAATATAAAATTTATCCGCGATTTAATTGGTTAACTAAAGTTACGAAAATTATAGATAACGTTTAAACGTTCTGTCACTTTCCTTAATATATTTTTTCCACTTCCCAGAGGTAGGACTTAAGTACTTAAATTACGACACAATCTACATGGGAATTATTCCTTTACATTTTCGGTCCCTGAAACTAGAGCCCATAATTTTGTGTTCTGCATTTCATTTCTTGTGTTGTTCTTTTTTTTAAATAGTGACCTCTTTGTTTCAGGTAAGTATTCAAAGCTGACGCAAGAGGTTTGTCAAATCAGAAATTGTACATGTAAGTTACGTATCATCAAGGAGTCTTATAGTCGTATTGTAAGCTAAAGCGTCATTGTATATTGAATTTTGGGAAGTGCCGTAAATCGGTGTCATGGTGTAGGTACTTATATCACCATATTGTAAATAATTCATTCCTTAAACGGATGCAAATAAGTTTAAGTCCTCGCATTTACATTTTGTACCTACATTTACACAAAGCATAGAACATGAATACAAATGAAATGGATCTCTTAATGAAACAAAGATGATGCATTTATGCAACGCTCCGTCGCTTGTTTGTCGTGAATAGCAAGTTAAGGCTTGGTACAGTCACAAGGCTTATATCTGACACAATACATACTTACATACATACATACATACAATCACGCTTGTATTCACAAATTGGGTAGGCAGAGGTACAAAACCATGATTATGACTACATCACGCTACCAACAGCTACCTATAGCATGGTTTTAGGTTTACAAAGATAGAAGAGGTAGAATAGTGACAAGTTGTTAGCCTGTCGCCTAAAGCATACCTATACCTATTTCGTTAGTCGCCTCTTACGACATCCACGGAAGAAATGGAGAGGTGCTATACTAGACCGACGCCTCACAACACAATACGGCTGCAAAAATTTCAGACAAGACTCTATTACAAGGGACAGAAGGACGTGTCAAATATTTGCGGTCTCCGCCATGGTAGATATGAATGCTGGTGACTGTACATGTACTTGGGTCGTAACTTACTCTGCCTATTTCTATTCACAACCATCAATACTAATGAGCTAATAACGTCGAATAGGCTATATAGTTATAAACTAGTACAAACTAACATTTTATTTAAGTACAAGCTTTCATTCTATTTCACCAGTACCGTACACACATAAATACATCACGCCTGTATTCCCTGTAGGCAGAGTGGATGAAAAGCACTTCTGGCATTTTTGATGTTTGGAGTTGGCAGGTTTAATAGTGACAGGTTGCTAGCCTGTCGCCTAAAATATAACTTGATTACTTCTTTAGTGGTGACTAAGTGTCGTCGTAAGCGGTGGCTTATGACATCCATGGAAGAAAATGTAGAGGTATTTTACGAAGCCCGACCGCTCGTTCCCTAAATATCGAAATTGCAAAATACTAGATTGCCGACATTACCTGCTTATCAAAAGATCAGATTCCCGGAATACCAGATTTTCTTTAAACTATGCTCGTTTTTATAACGAAACAGCCTTTGCGAGCCTGGTGTTTTCGTTATCTGGTATTAGAGGAATTCGGTTTTAAATGGAACGTGGTGTATTGAGAATATGGCACTTTACAAAACTGTAATAAAAACGCACATAGTATAAAGAAAATCTGGTATTCCGGGAATCGGATATTTTGATTAGCAGGTATGTCGGCAATCTAGTATTTTGCAATTCTGATATTTAGGGAACGAGCGAGCCCGACATCACACGGCCAAAACTATATCATTGTATAGCAGAAAGTTCTTGTAATCCTTTACAGCTAATAATTTCGCCGTGTAATTTGACACTTTGATCTCTCTCCTCGCTAATCGGCATTCAATACGTGAACGAATTAGATCACGACATCACGTCGGGCGCTGGGTGTCATTTGATTCCGGACGTGTCTCGCGGATTAACATTATCGCAGCGAGGTAAGGCTGGAGCCTTGTGTGCGCGGAGCGTGTGTATTAAATACATCACGCCTGTGTTCCCAACTGGGGTAGGCAAGGCATACGAGAAGTCCGGAAAGCGCCGCTGGTGCATCCCTGAGAACCCCTCGATACCAATCTATCTGGCGGGAAGGAACCACCGGTGGGTTTTTAATGGGTATACATCCTCTGGCAGGAGAGGGAGCCCCCACATAACTGTGGTGTATTTTCCAAGACGTGACGGTATGCGTAACGCATTTTCCCACTGACAAAAAAAGCTCCTGGAGGAACGACTGTAGACCCATCGCGTCTATTAAATATACATACATACAACATGCCTGTATTCTCAACTGGGGTAGGTAGGGTGAAACGTCACAAACTCAAAACCATTTCAAGTTTTGTAGCCATTTTCATCACGTGCACACCTAACAATAGTCGCAAAAAGGGATGTTATTAGTTTAACGTCAATAGCTGCCTGCGCATCGTAGCTCTCAAATAGATGTAAGTACAAAATTAAGTGTGGGTGACGGTTAATAATACGGTAAGTGACGATGGTAATAAAAAGTAAAGTACCAGATATATTGGTAGGTATTTTGGCATAGATTTTAAAAGAAAATGAAACGGCAACATTTATACACGCCTGAAATTCAGCAGTGTACAAGTTTTTCGAATTAAAATTGTCTCCGCTCCGCTGGTCTCTGGCTACAGCCTCCAGTAGAACTGCTAGCTGAATGACTAATGGGATTTACTATGTTTGTTAGGTTTTGGGACAAAAGTTAAGGAGTATTAGCAGGTTTGCCTAATGCCATCACGTATGCCACGCGGCTGTAGATAGAATTACAAAGCCCGGCTTACCGTCTATTAGTTTCCCGAAAGGAGAGGTGTTTACGGCTAAATGGGTAAATAGAGACGAGTGTAACTGTTTCACGGGAACTGGGCGTACTATTGAATAATTTACTTTGGGTTTTAGTTCATTTTGCAACGTAAATAGAGCAAAATGCAAAATTTAAATATAGAGGGTGGCCGTAAATTGGCCGTAAATATGACCAAAAAATATGACCAATGGTCGGGTATGCGTTTCAAAACCCCTGTGAAGTTTTTTCCCCGGAATTTTCATGTAAAAAAATAATTAAAGGAAAGGAAGGTTAATAGGAACTGCCAAACTCTGCATAGTGACTGTACAGGGCATACCGTACAACTTTTGTTACAAAACCAATAAAGAAATGGCGAAAAAAAAATCGCTGTCCCATTCAAATCTGTGGCATCAACCAGGATCTACGAAACAGGCAAATTTTTTCACTATTTTGGCATTGCTTTCATAAGAAAATTTGTTCAGTAGGTATGTAATAAATTATGTCACTGCTATGAATCGGCACACGCTAGCGAAAAACACACGAAAAAACGATATTCATGTGGAAAAGTCCCTCAACTTGATACTTTTTAATCACCACAGATAACCTTCCGTTCTAAAACAAGATAACTCCAACCATAATGAATGTAAAATGATAGCAAACACGATTGTGTCAAAGTTTATCGTCAGTACAAACGCACTCAAAATCCCCGAAACGTCCCCGAAACTGGTTATAACCAAAACAATATATTAATTGCGTCGTTTAATTAACTTAACTAAATATCATCAATATTATTGTATGTTGACAAATTGATTGTATGAGTTAATAAAACAATGATGAAATTCTTAAAACCTACTGCCAATAAGTCAAGGGTCATGTAAATTTAAATGCCCCCAGATATGTTTTAAGATATTCCTAGTCTTTCATACCGTGTCCGCGTGGAGCGGGCTTTAACACCTCTCCGTTTAAAGCCCGTCACAGACTACGCATATACGATAATATTTTATCTGCGTATAAATGCCATTTTTCCATATGTCGGTGTCAAAAGATACCTGACGGTAAATCTGCACTGTGTGTGGTAGCTCATTGAATTGTATAGGGAGCGATATTGACAGATATATGTTCTGTAACAGATATCTTACCGTATCTGTTTAATGTGTGACGGGTTTTACCGTTGTTGTCGTGAGAGGCGACTAATATGCTAGAAATAGCTGTGAAAACTGTTCTACTGTCATAATGACATTGTCATTTGTAACTTATGACGTTTATCACTACGTTAATGCTCTCTCTTCTGCCTTCATCCGCCTTGTTTACATCATTGTCGAATTTGTATTTCGATAGCATTTCTGTAATCTTTATTTTAATATTAGGTACATCAGATGTTTATTAAATGAAAGATTACAAAAGTGTTTGTAATGGTGTATTGTGATTAATATATAGGTATACAGTTCAGTTGTTTATGAAGATACTTTTATTATTTATAGCCGAGTGGTCGGGATAGAATAACACCTCTCCATTTCTTCCGTGGATGTCGTAAGAGGCGATTAAGAAAATAGGCGATAGGCTAGCAACCTGTCACTATTCTACCTCTTCCATCTTTGCAAACCTAAAACTATGCTAGAAGTGGCTGCAAAGTGTGATATACTCATAATCATGGTTTTGTCTATATCACGTTTCGTGTGCTCTGCCTATCTCATTTGGGAACACAGGCGTGATTTATTGTATGTAAGTAAGTACTTTTATTCTTTCTCTTTTGCACTTACGAATCTATTTCTACTGCACACACAAACCACCCTATGTCAATAGTGACATTGCAAATCTCGATGAAGGAAAACTTTACCAAGTTTACCTACTGTGGTAATGTTTTGCCGTGGGTCAAAAAACAATTGAGTCAACTATAGATATCGCACTGCTAAAATTAAATCAAAAACACAGCTTACTCAAAATGTGTCTCAATCCAAAACTAAGCTATGGGTTCCTAATGAGTAGTGACACATTTTGAGTTAGCTCCGTTTTGATCTAGCAGTGCGATATGTCCATTTAACGGTCCTAAATGTTCTCTAATTTTAAACTTCACTTTTCATTAAACTCCGCTCACACGATACGTGCTATCAGCATTATCTCGAACGAAGATTAGGCGGATTTTGGATTGCAGTGATAAACAGCGACTGAAATATTCCACTCGCCAGACAAGTTCAATGCCGGTGAGGTGATACACCCTGTAGATGTTAAATTGAGATACATACATAGATCATAGCTGAGTTCCCAAATGGGGTAAGCTGAGTACACGAAACGTGACATAAACAAAACTATGATCATGACTATTTGACGATTCGTAGCCTCTTCTAACATAATTTTGGGTTTGAAAACAAATGAAAGAGGTAGTAAAATAGAAACAGGTTGCTAGCTTGTCTCCTAAAGCATACCTAAACCTATTTTCACACACACGGGTTACAAAAAAAACTTTACAAGATTTTGTAACCAAGGAAATTTTCAATAGTGGCTAATTTCGAGGAAATATCCACAGTCTTCTTTCTTTTTCCACGTTTAACCATCTGGATACCCTGAAATTGCTAGACGTGGCACTGAATTTTTAATTTATGTGCTCTGCCTACCCCTCTTGGGAATACAGGCGTGAGAATATGTATGTATGTATATGTTCTTTCTTTTTTCCATGTTAAATTCGCGTGTGTTCGCTTTTAGCCAAGGCAATACTTCTGGAAGTAATCAATTTGTAGGTTCGAAGATCAATCACCAACTTTCGACCAACTGAACGGAACAAATGGTTAACAAAGTTTCGTTGGCACGAGCATTGTTAAATTTATACATATCGGTTACCGTTTATTGAAATTCCGTTGTTAGTTAACGATGCGGAATTCCGATAACTTATGTAAAATATGGCCGAGTTCATGATCATTAACCACTGATCTGAATTACTTTAAGCAGTGTTGATATTTTGTGTGGTTTGCCTACATTGTCACCAATTAGTTTCCCTTGGGGTCCATTTTAAGAAATGAAACGACATTCGCGGTCCACACATTTAATAAAAAAAAATTGAACTAAGGTAGCTAATTACCGAAACTACAATTTACATAATATCAATGAGAAAAATGACATTTTTTATGAAGAAGTATTTAGTTATTTTTTTATGTCTGAAGTTTGGAGTGGAATTGGTGCAAAATATTTATTTTAAATCCTGAAGATGAATGGCGATAATATTTTCTCGGTCCGCATACAACGGGTCGGCGGTCCGTATGCGGACCGCGGTCCGCCATTTGGTGACCCCTGGCCTACAACTACAGACATCACGCCTGTATTCTCAAATAGTGTAGGCAGAACACTTTATACGTTTCGTGGCTACTTCGTCATGTTTTTTTAGGTTTTAACTTAAGAGGTACAATTAATGGCATGTTGCTAGCCTGTTGCTAAACCTTATAGGAAGAAATGGGTTGGTGTTATTCGAAACTAGACACCACTTGGGATCATACTTAACTTAATCTAAATATACTTCAATAACAAAGGAACGAATGAAATGTTTAAAGAAATAATGAAGTATCGTGAAGTCAGTACTTACTTAATTAATTTTAAATTCCGTAACAGCGGGGTTCCCTGGAGAGGTTTTAAAAACTAAAGTTTAGGATTTTTCACATAAATTATTCTAAGCCATTCCTAGAAATTTTCAGAAAATGCGTCGCTTGTGTTTCCGCTATCAGTTTTTATTAAAATGTCTGGTTGTCAGCCTAAAAAGGCTAAAAACATGTATAAAATAATAAATGTTGCCCACAAATATGTTTTTTTCTATTGTTGAATTGAACGATTACTGATCTGTGGGATTCCCATCTTTTTCTTTTATCTTTTCAAACCGTAGTAATTGATTGATTTACAGTTGCTCTTGTTTGAAGAGGTAATAAATAGACTAATTGAAGGAGACATAGAGGAATCTAAAATTTTATTTCGTATCTAAAAACGTTCTAACGGCTTTTACAACTTTTTTTAGTAGTCTTTACGGTGTGTAAGTTCTGGGAAAAAGTCCAAACTTTCTTTCTTTTCACTCGTCTGACTTGTCTCCGGTTTCGGCAAAAAAATTTACCGATTCTGCTGGAACTGCTCCAAATCGTACCGACAGTTTTAATTTACTGCTTTCAAGAACTATCTGACCTTGATTCTTAAACGCTATTATTATCCTACCAGGATTCTTAGAGTTCTCTATGGCAAAAAAAGGAACCCTTGTATCCATAAGGATCGTCATGTCTGTTTGTCTGTCCGTATGTCACATCTTCCTACTTTCTTCTGAAACTATAAGATACTACACACGTATGACATTGATGAAAAAGAAGAGTTTCAGTTTTAAGTGTGAAGAGCCGTATTTTTTTTCTTTTATTGTGTAAAAATCTTAATACCGTTCATAGAGTAGATACTTACCAAGTTTCAAAAGTAGTTTCGGAAAAAAGTTGCTGTGACATACGGACGGACAGGCAGACAGACATGACGAATCTATTAGGATTCCGTTTTTTTGCCATTAGGCTACAGGACCCTATAAAGTGTAGGTACAGCTGTCAAATATCTACGGTTTAGGTTAGAAAGGTTTTGAATTTATTAATTGATTAATTTTATTTCTCTAACTTTATAATTTTTTTCGCAAAAGTATTAAAAAAATACGTCTTATATAAGCGCAGAAATATAATTATAACTCGTCGTGTCTACTGACTTACATCAAAAATATCTACTCAGGCTTATGCAAACGACATGAAAACGTCCACCAAACCCTCCACGGGGGAACCTTGACCAAACATTCCCCGCAAACCCGAGAAGCTCGCAATTTGGCCAAATGTCACGTTGTAAAGAATTCGTTTGGCCGCAGATAATGGCGGCAAATGGAGCCATACTTCATTGCGGCGTCAATTGCGATGTCGGGGTGATGGAGACAAATGAATGGCGACGACATGGCCCGGCGAGACGGTCTGAGGATATGACACTTATTTTTAAAGGGCATTTTCTACGAGTCGCCATCAGATGTAACGAATTTTCCTCATCGTGAAGAAAAGGCGATGGAGTCAGTACATTCATCATCTAAGTCATAAGACTTCCGCTGCTGAACACAGGCTTCCCCTTTGGACTTCCATATGTACCGGTTGGAAGCGACCTGCATCCAGTGTCTTCCAGACCTTTATAAGGTCGTCTGTATAATTATCTTGTAGGTGGACATCCTGCGCTTGTTGGTCTGTGGTCTCCACTCGGGCTCTTTTTGACCCCATTGGCTATCTGCTCTGCGAGCAATGTGGTCAAATTGCCAACTCTATTTGCTAATCTGGTGGGCTAAAGCGGTGTCTTTAGATCGTGTATATTATATTACGGTTACTGAATGGATAATCTTTACCCAAAGATTGCTGTATATGCGGGTCGCAAGTTACTTGCCTAAATAATTAGTATTACATTCAGTCCTTCTTCACATAATTTTAACAATGGCGAAATATAATTCTCAATTTATGCAGCATCTCATAAAAGATTTAACACTTTTCATACCCAAAAATACACGCCAAAAATCCGTAATCTCTTTCGATCATCTCGAATTCCGAAGATAAATTCGTTAACCTTTCACAAAGAATACAAATCCAAGAATGTATTGAAATCCGATATCATCTGTTGCTTTATTATTTCGAACATATATTTCAAATACAATTTGAGGTGTTCAATTTCCTTATTTCTGTGGAATGCCGAGTATTTCGTGTTTAAAACGAAATTCTTCGAACACCTTAAGGCAAAACATTGCGTAGGGCGTGTCCTAAAACCCACGCACTTTAATAAAATGAACAATAATGTACGCACGCTTATTTTATTTGTTTCTTCAATGTTTTGTTCATTAGCCATGGATACTGACTTAACGAATAAGATAGGCGAAGACAGTTTAAGGTCAGGTTCATTTTCTTCTATAGATGTTGTGAAAGACGGAAGCTATGGAAATAATAAATTTAGGTACATTTTAGGCGACAGGCCGACAGCCTGTCGCTATTGTATACCTTTTAAGTTGAAACCTAACAAAATAGTTTGAAGTGACTAAGAAACGTGAAATAGTAATATGTTCTACCTACCCCATTTGGTAATACAGGCGTGATATCTCATAATACATGCGTAGTTCTTTTCCCGGGTGTATATTTAAGCTTGACGTAAACATGCAGTGACGTTATCATTGGATCGCGAAAAATGTGAATCGATATTTTACAACCAGTGATGATAGATTTGTCTGATTTATTCTGATGTTTCTTTACTACGCATGTTTGGACAAGGTCTTACTCGGAGTAGTAGGAATTTATTTGCGTTCAAATCAACATACTTGTTACTTATCGTTTCTGAAACATTGCTAATATTTTGACAATAAGAGTAGTAGTTTGACAATGAGTCCATTAAAAATAAAATACAGTAATTAAGTACGGGCGGACTTCGTTCATGAAACTTGAAATGTCAATAGTCTCAGTACTATAGGTTTGTTCAAGCAGGCGACATGGCCGGGCCAACCCTTGCACGTAGATGTTTTGAATAGATTTTAAATATGCAAAACATTCTAGAAAATTGGTTTTAAAGATTTTTAGAAGAAAGATTTTTAAGATCACGTCAGCATTCCTTCGAGCCCCAATTGTAAATTACTTCTAAACTGGCTCGAATATACCTAAAATAGTTCTAACAAAGTATTAATTTTATTAAATTTTAATGATATAGTTTTTGCAAAGTTCTAGAGTCACGTACGACAGCCGAACCTTTAGCTAGTGCTCTTTAAAGTACCCTCCTTACAGCATTGTGCTTAAATAGCATGATTAAAAACTGTAGTCTGATTTCATCGTAAATCAAAGATTTATCTTATCGCCACAGATAATAACACTTACATCAAATAACAGTGTTCTTAACTTGAAAATGGGATTGGAAATCGTTATTGCAATATTTCAAAAGACTTTAAGGCGGGGTTCCAATCGCTTAAATGGTAACAAATCGACTAACCATCGCCAATAACATTTTACACTCCAAATTGAATGGATTCAAGTGGTCATTGAGAAAAGAAAAGATTTGATTTTAATCCCACTTACATTTACTAGAGGGAGCTGGTTTTATACAATTTGTATTTGCTGATGCTTTTATTTCTGTGGGGTTTAGAATAACCCTCATTTCGTCGCCCCCGGGGAATAAAATCGTAATAGCATGTTACCATAGTTTTATTGTTTTTGCATTTTCGGCTTCTACGTAACGTAATGCATCTGGTCAATTTTTTCCATATCTTTCCTAGCCGTTTTGACGAAGATATACGATAAATAATTTTTATTCCTCGGAAATTTCTTCTCATTTTTTTTCGCCAATAATACCGTAAGTACGCGTTAGAGTAGCGAAACTATGAAGCAAAATTCGGTAAAGTATGGTTGCGATACTTATGACTGTTACGAAATGATTCGCAGTTTTTCGTAATGACTTTTACCATTTTATTCCGGTGAAATTTTATAGTAACACTTTGAGTAAGTGCTTGTAACTGTAAAAAAAGTATTTGTTTATGTTATTTAACATATTGATACCATATTACTGTCGTAAAGAAAAAAAGAGTTGACAATCGTATTAGTCGTTTACGAAAAAAATAAAAGTTGTTAAGTATGGCGGTCATGTTTTTTTCATTAATTTGAACTATTAATTAAATTAGGTAACACAATGAAACTATACCAAAAACTAAATATTTTAATACAAAATGATCCCTTACAGTATCATGAAGTCTTGCGCTCCTGACAAGTCTTGTTGTAGTGACAACATAATTTATAAGAAACAATTTTTTTTAATCAGTACTCGTGTTAGACGAATATTTAAAATGGGGAATGAACCTAGTGATGATGGTTAGTATCTATCTACATACCTATTACTATTTGAATATTATTCCTAATCCAGTCACGAGTAGTGAAGGGGATAAAACTATAATTTTTATTTACAGATAGTGATGCCGAAGATATACGATCGATAATAAGAATAAAAAAAATCCGTTTGGTAAAACTGATAATATTGCAGTTCAAACAAATGCTGAACCAGAACAAAGTCAGATGTTTTGTTTTCTCAGCTAGGTATACTCGTATTCTTTATCTTTAGAATCACGGTGTTATTTATGAAGTATATATAAAAATAATTATGATTTTGCAAAGGCATGTTGAATCGGGTTTGTTAAACGTAAATCTAGTATTTTTTTACAATTTCCACGTCGTCAGCTTGACAGATAAGGGACCTGAAGAGGTCATGACAGCCCCTCGACACAGCTTGAGTGCCAAAAAGATGCATAAAAATCGACGTGCAAAGCCCTAGAAACAGGAATTGGGCTCGCACAGGCCCGCCTTAACTCCATACATCGATTGGAAGTATCAGGGAGAGATTTCCTCCCATGCGATCTCCCACATGAAACCCCGGCGCTTAATTTTAACATGGCACCATCGCAATCACACCCCAGATGCACCAACTAGGACCAACAGCATCAGTCAACCAACCCTCACCAGTAATCAGATCCCCATACCGCAACCGTCCGCCTCAATCCCCCAACCGAACACCTGTGTCAAGCCTTTTTGGCAACCGTGACCGCACCGCATATCTGGTTTGGCGTACAGAAAACCCATCCCCAACGTTCTCTTCATGCCAGGATGCACTGAGCCACCCACGCCCCCCGCCACGCCCGGAAATATAGATTAATTTTCGAAATAGGGCATATCGAAAGCAAAGGCGACCCAATGCATCCCAGCACGGAAAGATCGCTGAAAATGAAGCTCTCTACACGTCAGACTAAATACACAGCACAGCTACAAATGCCAAAGCAACTGGAGACACAAGCATTCAGCTAAAGGAATGGAACACACAGACTCCCACGATATAAAAGATCCAACCACTGGCAAAAACTGGTTGACCGATGCAAACGGTACCAAAGTCAAACGGTTCAAATGTAGGAATTTCGCGTATCCAACACTGACTATCCCAATTAGCACATTCGAAACATGACCACAATGTTGCTATTGCCATAGTAAGATTAGACACTGAGGTCTTATGCAAGAGACCACGCAAGAAAAAATCCGTCCCCGATAACTCCAATCAATGTATGGAACCGAAGCAAGCCCACACGGCTCCGACCCCCGCTCCCAAGGCCCCGAATGCTGACACCCATGCATCCCCGCAGCACCCAAGCCACACTGAAAAACTATTACGACCTCCATAAATCTCCTATCCGTCAGATATAGATTCTTTAACAGGAGATTCCTATTATTGCATACTTAGATACAAATTTAATAATTTTTGATTTTTTTTTTACTTTATTAGTAGATCAATTTGTACGTTACTTTGTTATAAATGTCAAATTATTATGTAACGTCACGTTTCAAGTGCTCTGCATCCTCCCTATAGGAATACCAGCGTGGTGTATGTATGTAAAATATTATTTTGTATGCTCAGATCTCTGACTGGTTTAAATGTTTTTTTTTTTTAATGTGTACTGCAATTAAAAGGTATAAGCAAAAGCAAGAGAAAAAGAGTTAATAAATGGCTAATTGTTATGATGTCCTACAATAATCTAAAACTTATTTTTAATACAAAATAAAGAAATAACTAAAATATTACTGCTTTTTTATTTATCATTTTTTTTCCATAATAGTCTGTAACTGTTATAACCGCCACTGGTTTTTTCGCTGAACAAAATTGTACTGTGCCTTTAACGTTTATTACCATAGAAAAAGTTTACGGGAATAAAATCGTAACAACCAATTACTATACACGGCAGTTGTTGGGAAAGTCACTGAGTAGAATGGCAATGACATATTACGATAGCTTTAGTTGTCAGTGGTTTGCACGAATAAGATGGTAACCGTTTATTACGAAAATATTTCAAGCACATATTTTCGGTAATGTATATTTCGGCTTATAACAAATAAATTAGGATAGGTAAAAATAAATGAATTATGACATGCACACGCCCTTAAAATCTCCATTAATTTGATATATAACTCATTGTTGAATTCTTTGTAGAACTAAAGATATAGAGTAAAATCGGTTTTTTATTTTTCCTGTAAAATTTACTTTTTCCTATTACCATTTTATTCCCCGGGGGCGACGATTTCTTCTGTTGATGTCGCAAGAGGCGTTTAAGAAAAAAGTATAGTTCAGCAACCTGTCGCTAATATTCCTCGTCTAGTTTTTTTTACCTAAAATGGCGGGCCATATTGCACACAGAGCTGGTAGCTGATGAGGTGGAAAGTACTCGAGTGGAAGCCACGGGCGACCATTTACAAGATGGACAGACGACCTTAAAGGTCATTGGAAGACGCTGGATGCAGGTCACTTCCAACCGACACATGGAGTTCAAAGGGAGGCCTATGTTCAACAGTAGACAACTTATAGCTGAGATGTCAATGATGGTCTTATTTTCAATGCAATAATTCATGGCAGCGATCTAGCGAGTATTTGTTTTAAAAAAATCGAAATAACAAATCCTAAAATAAACGTAGTATAGGAATGATCTGCGATTGCCAGTACAATCATACTCGTTAGGCTCGCACCATGTTGCCGTGTAATTGGATGACAATTGAGCAAAATTCGAATGAATAGCTTTTGAATCAACACGCGGAAGGAATACTTAGCCTATTGAATGTGTAGCACGATTTGAGGGCCTCAGTTTAGCATTGGTTTTGGTTTGAACAAAAAATACGATGATACTCATAATCGAGTTTAGCTCGATACGTTTTGGGCTAATCAGTAGCCATTCAACTAGGCGCCACGGCGTTTTTTAAACAAATCCAAGGCTATTTCATGTTATGTAGCCAATAAACTTTGTGGAAAAATTTAAGTTTAAACCAGTGTTTACAGGCTGTTGTAATTTTGAGTACTGGGTCTATTCCATCTGAGAGTAGGTACCTACATGCGTGATCTTGAAGATCTTGAAAAATATGGATAACTCACTAATCCGGTGGAAACAATGCGTCTAGTCTAGTTTACAACAATAACAATTTTTTTTAAATATTGTCGTCTACAGTGTGTCTACTTTAATCCTTAGTCGCCTCTTACTCTTCTAAAAAAAAAATAGAGAGATGTGATTCAAAACTCAAACCGCGGAGGGAATATTCAAGTTTCAGATTTAAAAAAAAACATAGGTTTTTACATTAGGGTTATCAATATCGTCACACTGCAGCCAGAAAAGTTCAGCTTATGATGTCAGTGTATTCATGACTATTCAACAAATGTTCTTTTTTTCAGGTATCATCATGATCTAGCCGACGACTACGCTAGCAGAGAACTAAGAATATTGGCCAGATCAACAGGTATCTAATTTTATATTTTATTCACTCATTAATTTTCACGTTTTAGCTAATTTGGCTTAAAAATAGATTCAAATAGGAACAGGTAGCTAGCCTGTCGCCTAAAGTAAGGTAAAAGTACCAATGCTCGACGTCTCAACGCCCAATAGATGACACCCGTCTGTCACCTGTCTTACTATGACATAAGGTTACAAGTGCCAAGCATTGGGTCAGTGTCGAGCACAGGGACGTTTACCTTACACCTAAACCTATTTCTCGTAGTTGCGAATTTAAATTTCAGTCGCGAAAAAAATTGCGATACCTACACTAAAGTGGTAAAGGAATTTCTTCAAATGTTTTCTAGGAAGACATTCCTTTATTATTAACTTCTATTCCAGCTACAACAGAGCATACGGATCGTTTAACACAATAATGCAACGGAATTGCAACAGTGCATTATGATCACTCAAAATACTTCAAATATTAAACTAACGCGAGAAACACTTATAGTGAAATAAAACGTAACACCCACGCTTTAAATATCAAGGCTAGCTTTTTCCTGCGGCTTCACCCAAGCTTAAATATTAAATTACAGGCATTTCAGAAATCTATCACACTAACTTTGCATGGGGTTTCTACGCTTGAAGAATGATTTTCAAAAAAAACATTACCTACAAGTTTTTCAAAACTTTCAATGTAGATCCTACGGCAAAGTATCATACTAACTTAACACCCCCGTTGCAACCCCAGGGTGCATTATCAAAAATCAAAGGAACATCTGCGCATAATTTCAAGTTTGTAACCCTTGATAGTTTGGCCCCTGCGTTGATTATCAGTCAGTCAGCTTCACACACTTTATTTCCTCATATTATGTCTTCTTATTTTTGATGGCTTTTTGAAGCACCAGACCACCTACCTAGCCCAGTACGGGAACAGTTACGATTGCATCAAAATCACTCGGCTCCCGAAGCGACTATAAAACTGATATTTTTGTGGATGATTGAACATTTCTCTGAATATGTGCGTACGAGTATAATGACAAAATATACTATCAGGTTTACGGGCTATGAAATATTTTATTCGACTCCACCACTCAGTGACGCGTTTACGGCCAGTATAAACTGAAAAATACATAAAATCAGAGCATTTAGACTTGACCCGGGGGGTATAAACGTTAGTAATTCAGCTTTGATAACTTTAGACCTCCGCTATGGACCGCTACGCCGAGTAGTAAAAACTTTTAATGTTAAATTACTTTATGGCCACAGACTTATATCGAAATAGATAACTCAACTGTATGTACTCCGCGTGCCAAAAGGGAGAGTAATGCTCTTCCTTTGACGCGATTTAATTTAGTTTTGTACCACTTAGATTAGGTTTAGCTAACAGGACAGCTTGCGTAAGGCGGCGTCACCTTTGAATCGGTTTCACTCGGACTGTCAATTCCCATCACTAAGCCGCTCATGTGACGTTACAGTAGGTAGAGAAAAAGTGGCACGCTTGGTTTTCATACAAATGCAGGAACTCGCGGTATCTATTTCGATGTAAGTCTGTGTTTATGGCCTATTGTTTGATCTGTTGTTGGTGGCCGTTAAGAGAATACCAATTGAATTTATTACAGGCATAGCTACATAAAGTTAAAGTACGCTTTAGATCTAAAATTGAGCTAAATGCTTAAGTTTATTCGACATTTCGGGCCAGTTTGTAGATTTTTATCTAGGAGCCACAGTGACTGCTTCCAAACGTGATTGCTCGAGCTAAACTTTCTTATATTACTTACTAGCTTTCCTCCCGCGGCTTCTCCCGCGTGGAATTCGGTTATAATGCGGTATAAAACTAGCATTCCCTCGGGAACATCAATTTTTTCCGGGATAAAAAGTACCCTATTATTTAATCCGGACTTCTAACTATACGTCTGCAAAATTTCAAAGCAATCGGTTCAATAGTTACGGCTTAAAAGCGGAACAAACAAACAAATAAACTCACTTTCCGATTTATAATATTAGTAAGGATGATAGTGATTGGTTGCTAACTAACAAACTTATACACCTTCATAAAAATGCTTAAAGCACCTTATAGCCGGATTTAAAAAAAATGTTGCACGTGTACCCATGCAAAAAAATATAAATATAGAACGCACCCAAAAGAAACACGTTTTCTCCAGTTTCAAAATAACTCCCAGTTAATTTACTTGTTTCTTGCTTTTCAAAGGACCTTTAATAAAGCTATTAATATGAACATAATTTAACCCATCTTACCTGTGTTAGATTTAATTTTACTAAAACGTACTGTGTTGTTTGGTGTTACAGTCGCTTTTTGGTTTACGAATGTACAAAGGAAATCTGACGGAGGTATTGTTTCTCAGTTTTCTGGCAATTTTGGGTGAATTTTTGACGTTTCTTTATTCTCGACAGTTTTTTACCAGATTTCTTAATAAATTTACTTATAATGTTAAGTGCGGCTAGTTTTGATTAAATATCAGATGACCAACTTTTAAAAAACCATCATCATCCAGCCTATATACGTCCCACTGCAGGGCACAGGCCTCCTCTCAGTATGAGAGGGCTTGGGCTATAGTTCCCACGTGTGCAGGTTTCCTCACGATGTTTTCCTTCACCGAATAGCTCGTGGTAAATATCAAATTCAATATCGCACATAAATTCCGAAAAAATCAGAAGTGCGAGCCCGGGGTTTGAGCCCACGACCCTCTGCTTCAGAGGCCACATGTCGAACCGCTGGGCTACCACGGCTTTTTAAAAAACCATGTTGGTAGGTAATGCCGGGAGCCAGTGGGCTGCCAATGACAGGCATACTGGGAATCGTTTGACTTCCATTCAACAGAATATTTTGTAAATTTCATCCAAAAATCTGATAAAGAGAGAGTCGAAAATAATAATAGCGGTTAACCCTTTCCCCCTAACTCCAATTGCGGTTAAAAAGTTACGAAGAAAACGTAAAATGTTACGGTTGACTTAATCTAATTCTTCATTGGTTTAAACTGAAAGTACCAGATACTAGTTTTTTACTGTTGCTTTTGTAGGTATAGTTCTGGTTTTTATTTTTATGATTTACCAGTTATGCTTTTGGGGTCGATATAAATAACAATATATATATTCCCCGTGTGGTGCCCGGTTAGAATATCACTTACCCCTTTCTTCCCGTGGGTGTCGTAAGAGTCGACTCTGGGAAAGGGTTAGTGTATTGTGGGCGATGGGCTAGCAACCTCTTACTGCATTATCACGTTTGACCATCTGGTTACCCTGAAATTGCTAAACGTGGCACTGAATTTTTGAATTCATGTGCTCTGCCTACCCCTCTTGGGAATACAGACGTGAGAATATGTATGTATGTATGTATAAATAACGATAACAGATAGATAAACACTTAAAATTTAAAAACGTACACAAGTATTAGGTAGGTAAACATAATAAAGGGGGCTCCCATCCAAAAAACTGGCTTTTTTGCAGTTTTTGGTACGAAACCCATAAAGTGCTAGTCCGACTCGCACTTCGCGGATGTTTTAGGTTCAGTTATCGTTTTAATACTGAAGTTTGAAACGAAAATAGTTAGGCACGTTTTAAGTCGTTAGGTTAATATTAACAGTTCAAGATAAACTTTTAGCTGAGTGGTTAGTTCATCCGGACTGTTTCTCTGCCCGCAGCATTGCGGTTCCAGCGTCATCCATTTAAACTCGGCCGAGTTGGCAACAATAGCTGTTGTTTTTATTAATCGCGGTTAGCCGCGACACCGCGACACAAAACCTGGCAGACATTTTGATTGTTTTTCATTTACCTACTCATTTATTTTATACTAGCTGTGCCCGCGACTCCATCCGCGCGGAATAGTGACTAATTTTCCCCGTTTTTTTCCACATTTTCCAATTTTTCTTCGGTTCTATTAGTCGCAGCGTGATGTTATGTAGCCTAAAGCCTTCCTCAATAAATGGTATATCCAAAACACAAATTAGTTTTCAATTCAAACCAGTAGATTAGCACGATCAAACAAACAAACAAACAAACAAAAAACTTCAGCTTTATAATATTCGTATACATTTTCTCCGGGTTAATAATAACACCTCTCCACTTTTGTGAACGTCGTAAGAGACGCGAGACAACTAAGTAAATAGGTTCAGGTATGTTTTAGGCGACAGGCTAGCAACTTTTCACTATACCTGCCAACTCAAAACTTAAAAAAAAATGTAAACTGCCGGTCGCGGAGCACAGCGAAATTCGAGCGTTGACCCACTGCTATCTATCTCAGTCGCACGCATGCAGTAACCGGCTTTTAGAAGTGGCTATGAAACGAGAAATAGTTATGGTTTTGTCTCTATAGTATTTCGTGTGCTCTGCCTATTGGGAATACAGGCGTGATGTATGTGTGTCTCATTTACTTTTTTTACACGCGAGGCGATTTACTAGTTTTGGTGCGATATTTTACATGATAGGCGAAACCAGAATGGTCGTTGTTGCGATATTTCATAAGCGAAAAAAAAGGTCTTAAATAGTCTATGAAAAAAGGTCGAATTTGGGACGGGTCGTTGAGTTAATAAATTTAGTTGGAAGCGGTCTTGAATCTTCGGATATAGGTACCGAAAGGTATATTTCATAACATTATAAGGTATTTAGTTAGGGTTAGTTTTTGTATAGAATAAAACAATCACCAATCTTTTAAATTTTTTGGTGGAGTTAATATGTAACAATAAACTACCGTGAAGCTCACCCATTCGGAAAGAAATAAAATGGATGGGTATCCGTTTTACTTTACTAGAAGTAAGTGTGCAGATAAGTATCTAGTGACAAAATTTTAGAGAATGATTAAATTTCCGCATTGCTTTTACCTGGACAAAAACCCACGCGAACTTATTCTCTCCTTCTCGATGAATAAAATAGATCTATCGATGACTGTCAAAATCCGACCGTTTTAATAAAACAGTAATTAATAAAGCAAAACTGAATAAACTATCAAAACGGCACGAAAGTTGCCATTTAATAACGCAAAAGTCCTTTCCCTCAACGAAATACACGACGCGTAGTTAGCAATTTTAATTAGAACATACAAATTAGATTTTTAATTAGTTGAGCACTGAGTGCTCGTACGCGGCGCACCTGCTACGGTTATTAACAAAACTTTCTTGTATTTGTCATCATTATTTGTGTTGCTACGTGATCCGTGTCGGCGGCAGCCGGCGTAATATAACCCCGCCTAGAGTGCGGCTGCATCTGTGAAAATAACCATTGTGAAATAACAGTGGACTGTGAAATACCAACGATCAAATTGTTAATGACTAAAAGACTGGTTGGAGTCAAGAATAAAATTTAAAATACATATCACGCCTGTATTCCCAAAAGGGACGCACATAAAACGTTACACAGTAAAAATAATGACTATTCCATGTGTCGAATCCGCTTTAAATACAGGGTGGCCCATCTAAAACGGTCAGTATGGGGAAGTCCGAAACTATACGAGATACTATTGGAGGCAGTATAGCTCCGTATACTGGCTGTAATCGTTC
>BHDV01003008.1:0-11788 GCA_005406045.1 Adoxophyes honmai | reverse complement strand
CAGTCCCATACCAGTTGAGAAAACCTATTTTAATATGTTACAATGTCATGGAGCTAAAACGTTCAAACTCTTTACGATTATTTCATATTGCGATCGGAGAGTTGATAATTGTTTGACCCGCACCGACGTCGTCATTATCTATACTCAATGCGATAAAGTTCTATAGTGGCCTAGGAATCAAATTGGTTGACTGTACCTAACTATGATACTAAACACAATTTTAAATTGCAGTTGTTAAACATTTCGGTCACTTTTGAGAAGCTCCATTTCAGAAAGGCCTTATAGATCCTCAATTCCAGGAGAGTCCTGATGACGACGAGGAAGTGGACACGTATTGCGAAAAATGTGACATCAGATTCGAGACGAGAAAAGCGTTTGAAGAACACAAGTTCCATTCCGTATTGCACGAAGAAGGCGTCGAGTGAGTTTTTGTTTTACTCCTTTCTTTTTACATACATACATACATATTCTCACGCCTGTATTCCCAAGAGGGGTAGGCAGATCACGTGAATTGAAAATCCAGTGCCACGCTTAGCAATTTCAGGGTAATCGGGTATACGTGATATTACAGTGACAGGTTCGCCCCATCGCCCATAATACACTAACCCTGTCCCAGAGTCGACCTCTTACGACACCCACGGGAAGAAAGGGGGAGGTGCTATTCTAACCCGGCACCACACGGGAAATCCTTTCTTTTTTTGGCATTTAATCCATTCCAGGTGACGGGATAGAACACTTCTCCATTTCTTCCATGAATGTCGTAAGAGGCGACTAAGGAAATAGGTTTAGGTATGCTTTAGGCGACAGGCTAGCAACCTGTCTATTATACTACCGCTTCCATCTACACTAATATTATAAAGAGGAAAACTTTGTTTGTTTGTTTGTTTGTTTGTATGTTTGGTTGTAATGAACAGGCGCAGTAACTAATGGACCGTTTTTAAAAATTCTTGCACCATTCGAAAGCCACATTATCCACGAGTAACATAGGCTAAATTTTAAAAATTAAGAGGCTTCCTTAACATATTTGGGTTTAGATATCTACATCTACACTAATATTATGAAGAGGAAAACTTTGTTTGTTGTAATGAATAGGCTCAGAAACCTACGACCCCAAAATCCGAAATTTACGCGAACGAAGTCGCGGGCGGAAAGCTAGGCTAATATAAAACCTAAAATTATGCTAGAAGTGGCAACGAGACGTGAAGTCATAATTATGATTTTGATTATGTTACGTTTCGTGTGCTCTGCCTACGCCATTTGGGAACATAGGCGTGATTGTATGTATGTGAGAGGAATAATAGAGACATGTTGCTAGCATAACTAAACCTACTTCATGTTGCCTGCGACGACATTCACGGAAGAAATGGAGAGGTGGCAGAATCAAAAATAGGTAAATAATAATAATGCATTTTTTTTTATATTTTCAGACATGAATTGCAAGACGAAATCTCAATACCAAGAAAGATTTTAGGCAAACGTCTGCGAGCTAAGGTAAGTCGATGGCTATGTATTTGCAACACAATAATAAAAAATATTATTTTTAATACAGTTGCTCAAAAAACTTGATAGGGTTTTCAGAAGCGTTTACCCGACCATTGTTTAAAATATTTATGGCCAATTTCCGGCCATCCCTGTAGGCATGGTGAAATGATACTCAACAATAAATCGAGTTTAGCTCGACATGTTTCGGGCTAATTCGTAGCCCTTCATCTAAGAGCCGCGGCGGCTGCTGCAGCCAAGCGCGATCTGCGCGCTTCCGCTCACTTCGCGCGACTGCTCGTGCTCGACGAAACTAACACTGGCACACGACTACCCTCGTTATTATCGTCATTTTTATTATTGTCAAAAATAGGGTAGCACACAACACTAACCACATCACTTTGTAAAGGCACCTCCAAACTCGACATGTCGAAACATGTCGAGCTAAACTCCATTTATTAAACGTGAGTTATCCGATTAACGGTAGTTTTAATAATGATACTGAACAAAAAAAGACTGAAACGTTAATTACAACCAAAAGTATTATGAACTGTGAATGATTTAATTAATTTTGTTACAGATCACAAAAGAGCTGAGAAAAAGGTAGGATTTAAATTACCACGGCTTAGCTCGGCGCGATTCGACTCGCGTATGTTGCCGTGCTAGTGCTAAACCTACTCGAAACATTGCTTGGGAAGTTAAGAGGATAGGAGTCGCACCACTTCTCCATACAAACGTAGTCCCCTGGTTTCTCCGTGAATAATGACATTAGAGCAAAACTTTTTTTACATTATACAGGGTGATAATGGAATCCGTAACGAAATTTTACGTACCTGTTTGTTAGTAAAACTTAAAAATATAATTTGAGTAGTTTCTCATTTTCTTTTGAAAATAAGAAATTATGAATCACCAAAGTTTTCCTAAAAAGTACTAACATTATGGACACCGCGCGTCCACCGCTCAGCTCAGACACTCGCGACTCGTAGGTACTTAGCGCGCTTTTACTTTCTTGCGAAAAATAATACGACTTATTCAGTACCTACAATTTTTTTATTTTTTAACTAAGTTGCAATTTTTCCTTCCTACTTTTAAGGGTTAGGTCGTCCAAATGCAGAAGTTTTATAAAAATCAGTTACTTGAAAACTTGTAGGTTAGGAAAGGTGGATTAAAATAAAAATTGAGTCTGCATAAATTCGGCATTCAGGCGTAGTTAAAGAATTGGAATTAACTTATGTACAAGAATCAAGAATAATAAAAACTCAACCCTATCCTACTAATCGAAACTAAGTTTAGTGTGCCTACCTTAATAACCGTTCAAAATGGAATCCATTTTTCTCCAAAGAGTCACGTTTCAACATGTTTTCATTCACTCCTCTTAGCACTTTAGTATCACTTTTTACTTCGGAAAATGCACTTACGATCTTGTCTTTAAGATTCTGTACATTTTGTGGTACGTCCATGTACCTACACACGGCTCTTGATTTCGCCCCAAAGACAGAAATCACAAGAGGTCACAGGTTCACCGTGACTTATCGCACGAAAGAAACCGCGGGTCTCGAAGTCCCTGAGTCCGGAGTCTAGGTACACTTTCATCCCGATATCGTCTACAGGTAGCCTCCAAATTTTCGCATTTCATGGTACGTACTCGCGATTCGAAAATTCTAACGACATTGTCACTCGCTCAATTCGCGCTTATGTATCGTACGAACGGGGTGAGTAGGGAACGCGTGCGCAACCACTCGCTTCGACGACCCGCTCGCGACGTAATTTTTCATACCTACCCTCGGCGGTTGCTTTAGGGTCGTCGTACTGGATTGTGGCAAATGCAAAACTACCCTACTTTAAAATTGAATTTAAACAAACGTAAACAGTTACACCGCGGTTTGTAGTATGCCCACATTAAATATTTTTTTAGGAAATTCCCGATGAAAAAAAAAAGAAAAAAAAAAGTGTTTTTTTTATTTTACCATCGTATTGTGCTGGTAATTCTGAGTATCAGGAATTTTTTTCGTTATGGATTTCATTTTCACCCTGTATTTGTATCTGTTGTATGCCCCTACGGTTTGCTTCTATCGATATTCTAAAAAAAAAAAAAAAAAATTTAGGAAATCGCAAAAAGCAAATCGTAGGGGCATAGCCACAACAAATACAAATTTAATGAAAAAAATTTTTTTGCTCTAATGTCATTATTCACGGAGAAAACAAGGGACTACGTTTGTATGGAGAATTGGCGCGACTCCTATCCTCTTAAGCTAATTATTCTTCGTAGAAAACCGGACGATGAGCAGATTACAGCTTCTGATACGAAACGGCGGAAAAAGCCGAAGAGGAAACGAAAAAAACCGACCTCCTGCTATCAGGTATTTAATAGTAGAAAAAAACTGTAATTATGTACATAATTCATTATTGTTATATCTGTCAAAGTTTCTTTCAAAAAAACTAGCTTTCCCGGCGGACTTCATACCTTATACATTTTTTGCCGTAAGAACCTTCTACAGAGTATTAGAAAACTACAAAAAAAGAATCAGCCAAATCGGTCTAGCCGTTTTCATGTTATGGCGTGACAACGGGAAACGGGTTTCATTTATATATATAGAATCTTAGATAAATGAAAGCGCACGTTCCTTAACCTCGTAAGGCCCCGCGTACTTTATAAAGTACAAATTACTAGTAAGCATAACAGTCGAATGTACTTCATTAAGTACAAATTATTCAGTGGAAAATGAACTTAAAGATCAGGTTACGTAAGATTCAACATTTTAAGCCATGAAATTTTTGTCTGGGTCTGAGGCCCTAAATTAAGTAATTAGAGTCAGGGCTTAGGAGGTTAAATATCAAAATTGCAAAATACTAGATTGCCGACATTACCTGGTTATCAAAAGACCAGATTTTCTTTAAACTATTTTCGTTTTTATATCGAAACAGCCATTGCGAGCCTGGTGTTTTCGTTATCAGGTATTAGAGGAATACGGTTTTAAATGGAACATGGTGTATTGAGAACATGGTACTTTACAAAACTGTAATACAAACGCACATAGTATAAAGAAAATCTGGTATTCCGGGAATCTGATATTTTGATGAGCATGTCGGAGTACCCAGGGGTTCATCCGCCGACATGATCGGCAGGGAAGTAAATAATCTTCTTGTTGAATAGACTACGTAACACTTGTTTTAGCTAAGCAGCGATCGACAGTAAGTTTACATGGATTACTTAAATTAAAAGTGATAGAAAATCAGAGCCAACGGGTTTGCAGATTGGTTTCTCTTCGGCCGTTCAACTCTGAATGACCTACCCTCTTATTTCAATCTGCGACCCCGTTCGAGTCTTGCCACTCGCTCTAATAAAATTAACCTACTAAATGCAGCATAAGAAATAAGCAGCATCTCCTCGATTATGCAAACATTACATAATTCTATTCGAACAATAAATTAGGCAGACAATCTTATTCAATCTGAACTTTATCGTAATTAATTTCTTAACGCGCCGTTAAGCATATATGTCGGTAATCTAGTATTTTGCAATTCTGATATTTAGGGAACGAGGGAATGAAAGAGTTGAAAGTTATTAAGGGTGCAACTTACCGAAAACTGTTTCAGTGCGGCAAACACTTCGAGACGCAAACGGCGTGCATGAAGCACCATTTAGAGGCGCATCCGCGGACCTCTTTCTACCCGTCCACGGAGAGGCACATCTGTGAGATCTGCGGGGCCTCGCTGGCTGTACGTAGCACTGTCAAACCACAGTTTTAAACGGGATGTCACATAATTCACCTCCCCCTTTCTTCCCGTGGGTGTCGTAAGAGTCGACTCTGGGAAAAGGTTAGTGTATTGTGGGCGATGGGCTAGCGACCTGTCACTGCAATATCACGTTTGACCCTCTGGTTATCTGGTTACCTTGAAATAGCTAAACGTGGCACTGGATTTTTGAATTCATGTGCTCTGTCTACCCCTCTTCGGAATACAGGCGTGAGAATATGTATGTATGTAGGTATGTATGTTACATAATTTCCCAAAAGCGTTTTTTTTTTTAGTAGAAAAATTGCAGTGAATAACACTTCTCCATTTTCTCCGTGGATGTCGCAAGAGGCGACTAGGGAAATAGGTTTACTCATACTCATACTCATACTCATTTATTGGTAATATCTTAATTATTACATGTCATTTTATTATTCATATTTTAGGTATGCTTTAAGCGACAGGCTAGCAACCTGTCACTATTATACTACCTCTTCCATCTGTATTCAAACCTAACATTATGATAGCAGTAGCTGCGAAGCGTGAAATTGTCATAATCACATTTTTGTCTATCTTACGTTTTGTGTGCTCTTCCTACCCTGGTTGGGAACAGACGTATTGTATGTATGTAATATATGTTTTTAATTGATTCCTATTTCGTTCATGAGTTAGGGTTAGTGTATTGTGGGCGATGGGCTAGCAACCTGTCACTGGATTTTTGAATTCATGTGCTCTGCCTACCCCTCTTGGGAATACAGGCGTGAGAATATGTATGTGTGTATGTATATGTATTATTATCAGGGGTCGGATTTTTCATCGCATGATCCGAGGCAAGAAAACTATGGAATCGATATTAAAATTAAACTTTTAATTCATATTCATACTCATACTCACTAATTTTCTCAGTCCCGTAATACTTTGCCCCTTGTGCAGGTTAACAGATTAAAAATGTTAATCGAAAATTAATCTTGCTGAATAAATTAAAATATGGAATATTTGCCATTATTTACTCGTTTTACAATTGCAATTTTGAAATGGACAATGCACATGCCATACCTTTTCAAGATTTTGAGGCACTTATTCCTGTATCTACAAGCTTTATGGATATTGGAAACTAGATGCACAAAATAAAAGTAATGTTTTATTTTACTTTATTTTTATTTACAATGTAATTTATTTTTATATTTACAATTTAATTTCATTCTTGATTAAATGAATGAGTATGAGTATGGTTTAAATAATAATTTAATTTTAATATCGACTCCATAGTTTTCTTGTCTCGGATCATGCGATGAAAAATCCGACCCCTGATTTATCGTTAATTTGTCAGCCGGGGAGCGTGGCGGTGCACCAAAACATGCACACTCGGAGCACGGTGTTCCCGTGCGAGGCTTGCGGCAAGCAGTTCCACTCCAGCGTCGGACTCAAGCGGCATCTAGTGGTAATGCTTTTGTTAATTCTCAGTTGGCTGCTACGCTAGCCGTAACGTAACTGTAACCGAGGTGAACTGAGCTATAACATTAGTGTAACCGAGGTAAGCTGAGCTGTAACTGTAATGTAACCGAGGTGCGCTTAGCAGTAACTGTAATGTAACCGAGTTGCGCGGAGCAGTAACTGTAATGTAACCGAGTTGCGCGGAGCAGTAACTGTAATGTAACCGAGGTGCGCTGAGCTGTAACTGTAATGTAACCGAGGTGCGCTGAGCAGTAACTGTAATGTACCAGAAGTGAGTTGAGCCGTACCTAGGTGAGCTCGTAACTGAACTGTAACTATAAAGTTAGTGTAATCGAGGTAGCCTGTGCTGTTAGTACTTAATGTAAACGAGGTGAGTTGGGCCGTAACTGTACTGCAAATGAGGTGCGTTGAGCTGTAATGGTAATGTAATCGAGGTTAGGTTATCTAGAGCGGCGGTGTACAGTCGAAGTCATAAATATCTTTACACTTTTATCGCAGTAACAATTGCATACGATATTTTAAATATGACGTTAAATAGAAAAGGTAATAAACTGTAAATATATCTTTGACCTCGACTGTAACAAAACATGCACACTCGGAGCACGGTGTGCCCGTGCGAGGCTTGCGGCAAACAGTTCCACTCCAGCGTCGGACTCAAGCGGCATCTAGTGGTAACGCTTTTGTTAATCTGTAATCGCTAGCCGTAACGTAACTGTAACCGAGCTATAACATTAGTGTAACCGAGGTAAGCTGAGCTTAACTGTAACCGAGGTCACTGAGGTGAGCTGAGCTGTATCCCAATCGATCTGAACCATAATTGATAAGTAACATCGCATATTATTACTTTCTTTAAAATAAAACAATGATGACTTTAGGTGACATAAATATACAGTTAAGGAATTATTTTGCGCCATATCCTCAGGCGTTTCCTGAGAGAGTAAACCGATGATGATGATGATGCCTTCTGTTTTACAGACGCATACAGGCGAGAAGCCCTTCCAATGCAGCCTGTGCGACAAGCGGTTCACACAGAGCAATAGCTTGAAGCTGCATCACAGGACTTTCCACCTCAAACAGCCGTACCCGAAAAGGTTAGTACTATCGTAAATTGTTCGGATAACTCACGTTAATAAAATCGAGTTTAGCTCGACATGTTTCGGACTAATTCGTAGCCCTTCATCTCGGAGCCGCGGCGGCTGCTGTTCAGTGCGCGTTTGGCAGCAGCAGCCGCCGCAACCTAAAAATATGCTACAAGTGGCCACGAAGCGGGAAACAGTCAGTTTTGGCTATGTAGCGTTCTGTGTGCCCAGCGTATCCCATATGGCAATACAGTATGTATGTATCTATGTATGTAACTAATCTTTCAGGAACCGACGTAAGAAGACTCAAACCAACGACGCCCAAGAGACAGTTGATGTGGAGTCCACGGAAGAACAGTCCTCGGATGACAGTCTGCCGGAACCGGAAATGGAACTGCCGGGCTTGGAACCGGAACTGAAGGCTGTCAACGTGACTCCTGAAGAACACGTGTCAGACGAGACTGTGCACTATTTGACACTTACTTAGTTCTCAAATATAAAATAAGCTAACCAACAAAAATTTCATTTTCGGTACAAGTTTTTTTGCCGACTGTAGTTTTTGACAACTGTACTTCATTGGCATCACTATATCACTGGACAATCTTTAGTCCCAAAGTAGGCAATTTAATGCCTGTGTTATGGGTACTAGACAACGGATAAACTTACTTATAATATAGATAAACATCCAAGACTCGAAAGCAAACATTCGTATTCACCATACAAACATCTGCCCCGACCGGGGATCGAACCCGGGACCTTAAGCTTCATAGTCAGGTTCTTTAACCGCTGGGCTATCCGGCCGACCCTAGGTTATGTGCACCAGATTTCAAGTCAATCAGACCAACCGATGAAGAGTTCCCTCCATCGGAGACAGTCCCGGCTAGGCCACCAGAAATCCACTACCGGAATATTGTATTGTCATATTTGTCATCCAAGTTAAGTAGTTATACCAAGTTTCAGCTTAATCGGTCTGTTGGAAGTAGTTCAAAACTTCCTTGCAAGATTTGTAAACATACAAAAGTGAAGTTAAATAAAAGCTTGTATAAATAATGTTTAGGCATAGACAGCCAACTTTTTCACAGTTGTCGTGTCGCATGTTTTTAATCTAACGGACTGACTAAAATTGAAATCATTATTTATAGGTACCTCCTACATAAACCAGGAGATATCCTTATTATGCACGATTACTGCCAATTTCAAGTAAATAGGCAGTACCTACGTAGCAATGTACTGAATTTGAGGTCAGATGTTGTAGGTTAAGAAGCATTGTATTTTAGTGATGTAAAAATAAAAAAATTGACGAATTTCGTTTTTTTATCCCATACATAAATCACGTCTTACATGCGTTACCAACCATTTAAACCAGAAGTATTCGTCATAAGTCATTACATTATACAGGGTTACTGGTAACTCGACGTATTCTTGGTAGGACTTGATAGAGGAGCTAAAATGCAATATTTTTAAGCCCTCATATGTATGGCCGAAAATTAACGGTTCTTGATTTATTGATTTTTTAAGATTTTTTTTGAATTTCCCAAAATTTGACATATATATTTTTTTTTAATTTGTGCATCTGTTGCGGTATTTATTTTTTATTTTTGAATTATTAAACTATTGTCAAATTAAAACAAGTACAAAAACCAAATTGAATTTGATGTTCCTTAGGCCCATAGCAGACGCCTATTTAAAACGCGCAGTCGACGCGCAGATGACGCGCGTATACGCGCTTCAAACGCGATTTGAACGCAACCTTCTAACCAGGGCCATAGCACACGGCTAGGGCTTGCAATATTCGACTATTTTAGATATTCGAATATTCGGTTCGTAAATTCGGAAGTATTCGAATTATTCGAATAATATTCGAATATTTTAGAAAAGTTTAAAAAGCACAAAATACTTTAAGATCGGCTGTTTAATCACACAAAATCAGTCTCAAAATTGAAAAATATGGTCATGAGTAAAATAACACGCATTAGTTTAATAGGAATAACAAAAGAAAAGTACCTAACGAAGTCGTAAGCTCGATTGAAATGTATTTTGTCGAGGGCCACCACTATAAAATGATGCCATCTGCACCCAGATGGATGTTTCTAGCTATTCGTTACTAAGTAGTCAAATTTGAAGTGGATGTAGACGGAGTTTCAGAAATGGTATCATCAATCTTTTTTTGAAGCCGATCCTGCGTAAGTAAATTGATTTCAGCCGCTTCTGTTTGTTGGGGCTCAGTAGTTTCGGTATGTGTCTAGACGCTACGATGTCATGAGTCAATTAAGTCATATACATAATAATCAATATCATTGATATTGTGATCTGGAAGTCAGGGGTATTTCTGCTTTTAGAGAAGTATATTTTATTCATGTCAAGCAGCATTTCCTCCAGGACAAGGGAATATATCGGAATAGGGTACATCATAATATCGAGTGGGATTATGCAAATATTTTTATGCACGATCGAGTTCTGCGTAGGAACGTTGAAGTCCTGCTTCTAAGAGACTTATTCTCTGTTTTTAATTGTAGTTAAGAGATCATAAATTGAAGGCTGCTTCAGCAGTTAGTAGATTGGCATTTTCTTCACAAATAACTTCCATAGTCGTTTGGGCGATGTTCAAAGACGTATCAATTTCTTCTGGCATATTAAACTAAGGGAGGCTAAATGTTACTTTGTTTTAGCCTAAGATATTCTTGTAGTTATCCAGACTGAATGGACAGATTCTGTTTCGTCTTTCCTCATTCTGATGTATCAGCCCATCGTTTACATCTTCTGTGTCACTGTCTTCTTCTTCACATTACTGTATTATCAACGTCACCCGGAGTGATCTAAAGCTAAGGTTAGGCAAAGATAGCTGGTGTTTGTTTTATTATCAATCATTTCCGAGTAGCGCTCAATGTGTAAGCGCAGCAAAAATTTAGCTTGAAGAGATTCTTTAAATGCAATATATCCCTCAGTGTCACCAAACCACCAACACCAACACAATTTACACCAAAATACTCTTTACGAAAGCATAATATTAATGTTTGTTATTGAATATTACATTTCATTTATTTATTTTATACAAATGTTTTAACGATAATCTTGGCAATCATGTTAAGTAGTACAAATAAATAACAAAAATTCGAATATCGAATAATTCGAATACCATACCCCAAATATTCGAATATATTTTTTTGCCGAATATTCGAATTGCAAGCCCTACACACGGCGTATTTAAAACGCGCAGTCGACGCGCCGAAGACGCGCGTTCTTAATATGCGCGCGTATAAAATACGCCGTGTGCTATGGCCCTTAGTAACATATTGATGTTTTCAAAATTTTTCACTTTCTATAAATACTTATCGGTATCGTATTATATTTATGCAGATACCAATAAGGCATCTCGGATGGTACACAATTATTAGTCCTATCGTTGTGTCGCATAACGTCTTTTGCCCTAACAACGTATGGCATACACTTTGTTCCGGTTTTTTTTAACTGTACGAAATTATTGCTCCTATTATCGTTTGTTCGAAATATTATTTATCCTACCGTTTGATGTGGCTGAGATTCATCTGTCGAATGATTGATGCGCATAACGTTATAGCGCTTCGCCGGCCGCCGTGGCGCACTCGCTACGCTTGCTCGGCTCGCCCTGACATTCCTCGCTTCGCTTCGCTCGTCGTCGTACCTAACCTGACCGAAATCTGCGCTACCTAAATAGTATACGTAAGACAATTCATGTTAGGAATACCTACTTATGCTTTAAGTAGGTTATTAGAATCTATATATATAAAAGGAGAAACTGACTGACTGACTGACTGACTGACTGACTGACTGACTGACATATCAACGCACAGCCTAAACGGCTAAACGTAGGCACTTGATATTTGGAAGGGATGTAGCTTGGGTACCCTAGAGGTGCACTAAGACGGGAATTTCCGAAATTCCCACGGGAACGGGAATTAGTGGGAAAATCCCGTTGTATGAAAAATCTAAACCGTTTAAGTTAGACGCTTGAAATTTAGCATGCAGGTACCTTAGTAAACTTAAAGCTTAGTTGCAACGGG